>CAUYUJ010014390.1:170000-217500 GCA_963575745.1 Prorocentrum cordatum | reverse complement strand
ACACAAAACGCAGGAACGCGGACGCAGGCATTTTTGAAGACGGATGCTGCAGTGTATGTGTTCGGGACACCCGATGTTGAAATCTATGCGCAGGGGCTTTCGAACGACTTCGACATGCGCGCGCGAGAAGCACGCTTGGTAGAAGTTGATGCAAGTGTAAAAACAGCCGATCGTTTGCTTAAGAACCGGCAGGATCGCGAATGCCAGTTGTGTTTGCAAGTTTGTGTTGCGAAACCAGATGTTTTAACACGTGTTCGGGATTTGAATATTTGGAATCCGGACGAAACCTGTGGTTGTTGAAGGATTGCGGCATGCGCGAGCGACGACTCGCGCGTGTGCACTTCGTCCCGTTCTTCGCAATGTTTTCCTGACAACTGCTGGTGTTGGTTTCTTGGGTTTACGCCACACTGCCGACCCTTTGGGGAACTGGCGGGTGTTGCGTGTTATTCCTGAGGGCCTGTCGTGAGCCTTTTAAGGGGCGTCTTGGAACTCGTTTGGGACTTCATGGTGGCATCTTGGGTTGTTGTTCGGGCCCTCTTGGGCTGACATTCTCGGCATTCGCCGTGCACGCATGGGGAATGGGGCGAGAACTTGCGTATACAGACGGAGGACATGTGTCAAAACAACCGACGAATCATTAACCATGAACCCACGAGAATAAACCCCCAGAGATAATAAAGTTCGGGTTGTTCGGGGAGATAATAAAAGTTGCCCGCCAGAGCCAACATAAAGAGATATCAAGAGGAAAAAGCCAAAGATATCTTGAGGATCCTTGGTCTTTGGTCCTGTATGAGACATCCTCAACAATGATTTGTCTCGGTTGAGACATCCCCAACAATGGTTTGTCTCAGTTCAGGGCGCCAGGGGGCGAGAAGAAGGAGAAATAAAAAGAGATATAAAGAGAAAGAAAAGAAGAGCAGGAGGAGGAGGCGGAGGAGAGAGGAGAGGAGAAGGAGGAAGCGAAAATCCAAAGTTCAAAACTTATTATTTTTATGTTGTAAACGCTTGATCAAAATTGAAATGTTCATCTGCTCGTGTAGGGGAGCTCATGTGCTTAGTTTTCCCGGGGTAATCAACCCCAGCGATAAACAAGTTCAGGGCGCCAGGGGGAGGAGGAGGAGAGAGAGAGAGAGAGAAAAAAAGAGAGAGAGAGAGAGAAAAAGAGAGAGAGAGAGACCAGAAACAGAAACTAAGAGAGAGAGAGAGTTCAAAACTTCCTTCTTATGTTGTTATCTCAACATAAGACGGAAGTAACCTCGATGGCGAATTTTCCCCGTGATAATGAAGTTCGGCCTCCGCGCCCTCCGCCTCTATTTGAAAACCGTCGAGGCCGAGGATAAAAACAACTCAAACTACTTAGGGGGGGTACTTTATTATCGTGGGTTCGGGGTTATCGAATGCTTGGGTTGCGGGTCAGAGGCCGCTCGGACGGCTGATGGGGTCTCACTGGAGGCGTTTCGGGGGCGTCTTGGAGGCAGTTCTTCCCAACCCTCCTACGTCGGGTACTCGTTTTGAATAGGACGCTGCCCGCGCGTCTTCTCCTTCTCCTGCCCCCCTCTCCTTTTCTCTCCTGCCTCTCACCTCGCTCCTTGCTGCGTGCCAGCTTGCCTCCTACCTGGCCATCCCTGGGGGGCTGCGATTTGCGAAACTGTCGCCACTTTCGAGGGCTGCTGGGGAGTCCAGCGGAGTGACGTCTTACCCAGACCACCAGGAAACCTCGCCATCCCTGTGGGGCTGCGATCAGCGAAACCGTCGCGCCACTTTCGAGGAATGCTGGGGGGTCCAGCGGAGCGACGTCTTACCCAGACCACCAGGAGACTTCGCCATCCCTGTGGGACTGCGATCTGCGAAACCGTCGCGCCACTTTCGAGGGTTGCTGGGGATTCTAACGGAGTGACGTCTCAGCCAGACGACCAGGAGACCTCGCCATCCCAGTGGGGCTGCGATCTGCGAAACCGTCGCCAGTTTCGAGGGCTGCTGGTGGGCGCAGCGGAGCGACGTCTTACCCAGACGACCAGGAGACCTCGCCATCCCAGTGGGGCTGCGATCTGCGAAACCGTCGCCAGTTTCGAGGGCTGCTGGGGGGCCCAGCGGAGCGACGTCTTACCCAGATTCAGATGAGACCTCGCCATCCCTGTGGGGCTGCGATCTGCGAAACTGCTGGCACTCGAGGGTTGCGACCACCAGGAAACCTCGCCATCCCTGGGGTCCAGTGCAGTGACGCCTTTTCCTGTTACGTGGGGGGATTGTTTCGAGGTCCAGGGTCGTCAGAATCCCCCGGCAAGGGTGCAGGGATAGATCTTGATGGGTCCAGAGGCGGCGGAGGAGAAAAGGCGGAGGAAGAGGAGGAGGCGGAGGAGGAGGAAGGTGAAGACGAGATGGAGGAGGAGAAGGAGGAGGAGGAGGACGAGGAGGCGGAGGAGGAGGAACCGGGGGAGGAGGTCTGGCACGTGCCGCTGCGGCGGAGCCAGCGCGGCTCTTGCACTAACAATAAGCAGGTTCAGTCCGCCGACCCTGTCGGCGTGTGTGGGATGTCTGTCTGGTCCCGTCGACGGGGAGCCTTCGTCCCCTCCTTCCAATCCTCCTCTCCCGTCGGGGGAGAGAGAGAGAGAGAGAGAGCACCCTTCCTCGTTCGGGGAAAGGGTTTGCAGCTTGAGGGAATTCCATCCACGTCCTCATCCCGTCACAGGGAAGTCCCTTCCCTTTGTCCCTTCGCCGGCGGGGGGGGGGTCCAGGGAGGGGGGAGGTGAGGGGGGTCAGATTCGCATCCTCCTCCTCCTCCGCCTCCTCCTCCTCCTCCTCCTCCTGCTCCTCCTCCTCCTCCTCCCTCCTCCTCCTCTCCTCCCTCTCCTCCTCCTCCTCCTCCTCCTCCTCCCTCCTCCTCCTCCTCCTTCCCTCCTCCTCCTCCTCATCCTCCCCCTCCTCCTCCTCCTCTTCCTCCTCTTCCTCCTCCTCTTCCTCCTCCTCTTCCTCCTCCTCCTCCTCTCCTCCTCCTCCTCCTCCTCCTCCTCCTCCTCCTCCTCCTCCTCCCCCTCTCTGTGTCTGCACCTGTTCCGCCTCATCTGTGTCGTCGTCCCCCTCCTCTCGAGGCGCCTTCCCCGTCATCTTCTTCGCCGAGGTCAACGCCGTCGGGTCGGCGGCACCGGCCGCATGGCCTTCCCAATCATTGTTTCGAGCGCCGCGGCGACATGGCGCAGGAAGCGCTGCATCTTCAGCGTACTACCGACAAAAGCAACACTCTTCGGTCCCCTCCTGTCACTGTTGTCGTCGTCCTCTGCCCCCTGCCACCGTCCCTCTGCTGCTGCCGCGCTGACGGTTCGGCTCCCCGCGCATCCTTTTCCTGCCCTTCGTTCCCGCACCTATGTCCTCCTCAAGCCTGGGCTCTCGGTCCTCGTCCTTCCGTTGTTGTCTTGTGAATTGTGCCACGTGGGCGCATCCCGTGAACCTGGCACGACATAGAACTGCGCATGCACTGTCATTGTTCTGGCAAGTTTGGGCAAAGTCCTCTTGTCACTTGATGCAAATGGGTTAGGTACGTCACAGGGTAGCGGGCACGCGTGGGGAAACGGGCGAGAGCCCACGTATACAGACGGAGGGCATCTGTCAAAACACCCGACGAACGATTATCGAATGGCTTTCGGCGCACCCCGCCACCGCGCATGGGTTGCGGGCCTGAGGCCGTTCGGATGGTTGGTGGGGTCTTGTGGGATGCGCATCGGGGGCGTATTGGAGGCAGTTGTTGAACCTCGTGGGGGTCTCCTGGGGGCCTTCTTGGGAGTTTTTTGCGGCCATCTTCGGGCTCCCTGGGGGTCTGTTGGGGGCTTCTTGGGGCAACCCGGAGGCGTCTTGGGGTGGATGACTCGAAACGTTTCCCCCGCAAGGCCCTTTCTTGGGGCTGTATTGTGGCCTTCCTGGGCCGTTTTGGGGGTTTCTTGGACCGTCTTGGGGCCGTCTTGGGTCGTCTTGGAGCACTCGTGGGGGCCTCTTGGCCCCTTTTGGGGCCAACTTGAAGGCTTCTTGGGCCGCTTGGGACGTTGTGAAGCCCAAGAGGCGAATGTGTTGAAAATACAAGTTTTCCCTGAAGAATGGGACGTTTCTTGTTTTTGGAGGCCCTCTTGAGGCGCCTCTTGGGGCCTTCTTGGCGCGTCTGGAGGACTTCGCTAGCTTTCTGGAGGCCAGCATGGATTGATCTTTCAGCGATTCGCTGCCCTCGTGGACCCGCCCAAGGGCCTTTGGGGGCCCTCTTGGCCTGTTTGGAGGCCCTCTGCCCCCCCGGGCGCGTTCATTCACCTCCTGGGGGACCCCCCCCTCCAAATCCACTGGGCCGGGCTCCCGGGGGAAGGGTTTGGTGAGGGGCAAACATCTTACACGCCGATAAACCCCAAGGGGTCGGCGGATAAACGAGTGTGCGCGCATAGTCTTTTGGCAGTGGATGAGGGGGAATTTTCGGTGTAGTCGGGATGGTACAAACTCTTATACGGGATGGAAGATGAAGCAACATCGCATGTAAGTTGCAATACGCGCACGGGTCCTGTTAAGTCCGGGGGGGAGAAAAGGGTGATCCTAGTACTGTTGTAGACAAGACAAGGATGCGATGTGGTGCAGTCAGTGTGGTGCTAGCTCTGGGGTGTAGGCAGTGTAGGCGGTGCAAGTTTGGTGCAAGCTGTTTGCCAAAAGCTATGTGGCGCAAGCTGCGCGGCGCCCAGTGCACGAGGCGCCCACGAGTCGCCCACGGGCGGGGCACCGGGCGAGGAACTTCGGCCGACCCGCCCGGCGCACCAGGCGCCCACGGACGGGCACTTGGCGAGACCTCGGCGCAAGCACCCGCAGCGCACGAGGCGCCCGCGGCCGTCCGCGGGCGGGCACCAGGCGAAACTTCGGCGGACCCACCCAGCGTACCAGGCGCCCACGAGGCTCAGCCACGCGCAGAAGGGGGGCTCGCAACGTCCACCCCGAGGGGTCTCGACCCATTCCCGGGGAGTGGCTTCCAACCCCGAGTCGTTCCTTGGCGACCCCGAGAGGCGGCGAGGGCCCGCACAGGCCGAAGTTACCAAAAAACGCCCGTCACGACTTCCCCTCGCCCGAGAGGGTCCAGGATGGGGGCAGGGATCAGTGGAGCGATTCGCCACGCGCAAAGGGGGGTGGGGGGAGGTGGGAGGGTTTCTCAAAAGCGCCCCTGCTTCTTAGAAGGCGCGGGCCTTGTCTGTAGATGTGAGGCCGGCGCCTTCCAAGAAGCAGCCTCCTTCTAAGAAGCCTTCCCGCCTCCCTCCACCCCCTCTTGTGCGCGCCGCCAAGAGGGGTCCGCCGGCGCCAACAGTTGGGCACCGGGAGAAACTCGGCTGACCCATCCGGATCCCGAAGGAGTAGAAGTGCGAACCCCTAAGGGCCAGCAGCTTTTGGGGGAATGCCTTCTAGAGGGTCCGCGCGGGTTTCTTGGATGTGCGCTGAACCTCCTGGCGGCGCCGGAGGCGCCGCCGAGAAGGCCCAGGAGGCGCATCCCACGGTCAAACTGGGAACGGTCCCGAGCTGCACAAAGTCTCGCAAAGTAGGCAAGAACCTTGCCATTTTCGCGCCGTTGGAAAAACTCGGCGGATGGAGTGTTGGTAATTTGCGTTCTCCTAGGGCCCTCATGAAACCATGAAAAAAAGGCTCGTGATGAAAAGTCGATCTCCCTGAAGGGGTCCAAAGCTTCTTGGGGAGCTACGCTGCAGAACTATCACGACGACGGACGTCTGGGTGGGAGTGACCGTTCGCCAACATGATCTTGGGTGCTCGGCTTTCGGGGGGGCCGAGGTGGGGGCCGAGCCCGAGCACGCAGGCGTCCGCTGTCGCATCGCAGGCAGCGGTCGACGAGCCGCGCACCAGAGGCCACTGTTGCCCAGGGCCCTCCTTGCGTGCGGCCCGTCCTCCGCCTTCGTGTTCCCCTCCCTCACCATGAATCGGAGGCTGCCAGAAGGGTTCGTTGGACAAGGTCGGGTTCGCTGGACTCGAGGTCCCTCCAGCCCGACCTCAGGCGCTCCAGCACGACCTGAGGCGCTCCAGCAGCCGTCGAAATCACCCTTCTTGAACCAGATCTTCTGGCCGTCCTCGAATGAAGCAAGCGGGTGCTGGACCCCGGAGCTGCAAGCCGGAACCAGTTTGGCATCCCCGAGGCGTGTTCAGTGCGTCCTGGCACCGTGGAGATCCCCAAGGGCCCGGCGGAGGCGGAGGCAGAGGCGGAGGCGGAGGCGGACGAGGAGGAGGAGGAGGAGGAGGAGGAGGAGGAGGAGGAGGAGGAGGAGGAGGAGGAGGAGGAGGAGGAGGGAGGAGGAGGAGGAGGAAGGAGGAGGAGGAGGAGGAGCAGGAGGAGGAGCCTCGCACAACCCCGTCCCTTTCCCCCTCATGATTTTACTGGGCGCGCAGTGGCGTGACTGGCGTGCCGCGTCGTGCCCCAGTCCCTGAATTCCGCCGATCTGGCATCTGTCGGCGCACGGCCCCAGGGGCCCCGCCCCCTTCCGCGGGGCCCGTTCGTCACCCTGGATGCATTCCTGGTGGCCCCAGGGCCCGAGAACGGGCCCCGGAGGCCGAAGCCTAGGGAAAACTCGGGTGTCGCGCAAGAGGGGGGCGACCAGCGGGGTGGCGGCCAGGGCCACAGATAAGGGGCCACTCATGGCCCCTGAGGGGGCCCTGTGGGGCTCAACAGGGGGCCTTCATGGTCCGAAAAGTGTGCCTCTCTCTCCCCCCCCTTGGTATAGTGTATAAATGTATGCGCACACACACACATATATATACACACATATATATATACATATATATATATATATACACACACTTGTATACACATACGTATACACATGTGTATATATGTGTATATATATATTATCATACGCACCTCTCCGAGGGAGTAGAGCTCAGAGCCGATTAATTGAAGGCGGCGTCCGCGATTTGTCTGGCCGTTTCGCTAGGGACATCCTCGAAATTCTGAAAATCGGTGGCACCCCTCACGCAGATCGTGACGTCAGGGTCCAAAAACACATGGGAATTTCAACATTCTAACATAAAACCTTCAAAAACATATTGTAATTTCAATGATTTTGACCCCGATTCTCAGAGTGGCGATTTCGCCTGAGACATCCTCCCCAAATCGAGCCCCAACGTACCTTCTGGTACCCCAGACCCCGCCTCGGAGCCTCTCGGGAGCCTCCTGGAACCTCCTGGGGCCTCCTGGGGCTTTCTGTACCTTCTGGTACCCCAGACCCCGCCTCGGAGCCTCCTGGGGGTCTCCTGGAACCTCCTGGGGCCTCCTGCGGCCTCCTGGAGCCTCTTGGGGCCTCCTGGGGTCGTCTGGGGCCTCCTGAGGCCGCCTGGGGCCTCCTGGGGCCTCGTCGGGCCTCAGAACTACATGCACACACACAGACACAAATCACACCCAACACATCACACGCTAGACAAACATAACACACACAACACCTACAACGCACAGAAAACACGCACAACGCAGAGCACACATCACACACACACACACACACACACACACACACAACACTCACAATCCCGGGGCCTCCTGGAGCCTCTTCCGGTATCCAAGTCGGGCCTCCTGAGGTTTCCTGGGGGCCCTGGTACACACATCGCAAGGTGTGGCAACCCCACTTGCGCTCGAGTGCGACCTCGATCTTAGATTCTTCTGCGTTCACCTCCTGCCTCTTCCCCTTCTCTTAGGCACGCCCTGGCGGCGCCGCCCCAGCTTCCCCTTCTCCATCTCCGATCCTGCAGTCATGGTGTCTTCCTGCTTCAAACGCACTTTCAGTTTTTTTGTGTATGAGCCTGGGAACACACGTGCCACTTGTATATATATATAGAGAGAGAGAGATGTGTATATAGATATAGATATGTATATATAGCGGCCCCCCACTAAGCGACGCCCAGAAGACACGCCCAGGTGGAGCCAGAACGGGCCGTCGGAGAGCCGGGCCTCGCTCCGCCCGCAGTGCCGTCGGTGCCGTGCCGTCGGTGCCGTGCCGCCGCGCCGTGCAGTTGTGCCGTGCCGTCGTGTGCAGGCCGCCCGTGCTCCTGGCATCGCTCGGACGTGTGCATTTTTTTCTCGGCGAGGGCCATCGAGGAGCATCCTTGATCAATTGGCGAAAAAACCACGCACGAAACCGAAAAAAAACAGTGAATGGACGTCCGAGCGATGGCCAGTGCGCTGGCGTCGAGCCCCGCGTCAGCAGGCGTGCCTCGGGTCAGGGCCAACTCTCGGGTTCGCTTTTGTTCGGGAATCCGAGCCCGAGATACCCCGGGCCCGAGTTGCCCCCGGATAACTCGGGCGTCCAGAACCCCGAAGCATCAGGGGTGACTCGGGTCAGGGCTAGCTGACTCGGGTTCGTTTTTCGGGAGTCCAAGCCCGAGCTGCCCCGGGCCCGGGTTTCCCCGGGTAGCTCGGGCGCCCAAGTGGCCCAGCAGTCCGCCTGGTTGGTGAGGTGAGGTAAGGAGCCAGGCGCCTCGACGGCGCATCGGCAGAGAAGAGGCCGTGCGAACGAGCACTGGCAGAGTGGTGAGACACATCGATCGGCTGCGACCCTCTCTGCCGCCAGCGCTGCTTTGATACCGCGGGTGTCAAGCAGATAAGCGATGATCCATCTGTGGCGGATGTTAAACTGTGCGCGTACTGCGTCATTGGCCGCAAAGTTTTCTCACGCGGCGTTGCCACATACGACGACGACGACCACGACGACGACACTGACAACGACGACGACAAAGGGGGGGAGGACGGAGCGAGAGAAGGTAAGGGAGACGACACGGGAGGCCGGAAGGGATGCAAGGGAGGGGAGGGGGGCGAGGGGCCACCGAACAATTGCTGGTTGTGCCGCTTTGAAACTGCACTGCGGACGGTCACGCGGAAAACGAGTATGCATCTGCGGCGGATGCTGCGCTGCGAGCTGCGCCAATGGCCGCCGAGTTTCCCACGCGGTATGGCCCCATACGACGACGACAGCGACAACGGCAGCGACGACGACGGAGCGAGGGAAAGCGAGGGAGACGAGGAAGGCAGGAGAAGGAGGATGAGGAGGAGGAGCAGGAGAAGGAGGAGGAGGACGAGGGGGGAGGGGGGAAGGGAGCAGAAGGAGGAGGAGAAGGATGAAGAGGAGGACCAGTGCAAACCCAAGAGTCATCAACGATGTTGGAATGAACCCTCCCTCCAAGCTCCCTCTCCATGGGCCCCTACAACGGCTCATCTCCACTGAGGGAACTGCCTCGTTGGAAGACACCCGTTTGAAGACCCTGAAGCATGCCGAAACATTGTTCTCGGGATTCCAACGTCACGGATCAACCTGACGGTTGCGTCTTGACGATCCGGAATCGTGCCAGAACGCCGTTCCTGGAACACACCGCGAATCAACGTAACTGTTGCACCCTCATAATCCAGAATTGTTCAAATTAAACCTAATTGTTGGTACGCTGATTTTGGGAATCCGTAAAGCCCTCGCAATGTTTGAAATAGAATGTGCGCGGCGCTAATGCGACAGCCACACTTTGAAAAGGAATCGCCCTCAATCCGTGAAGCTCTTGCAATGGTTTAAAACGAATGCGCGCGGCGCTAAGGCGAGAGCCACATGTTGAAAACGGCCCGCCCTCAATCCACGAAGCTCTTGCAAATGTTTAAGACGAATGTGCGCGGCACTAAGGCGAGATCCACATTTTGAAAACAACCCGCCCTCCATCTGTGAAACTGTTGTCAATGTTCAAGCTTCAGGGTCATGAGCGGTGAGGACGGCTCAGGCGAAACGCCCGTCCCGCTCCAAAAACTGGCCTCGAGGTGCGACAGGGAGAAATTGCTTATCAGCAAAAGGAATGGAGCAGGAGGGGAGACGGAGGGAGGGAGGGAGGAGGGAGGAGGACGGAGCAATGGAAGTCGAGGGAGACGACAACGGGAGGCCGGAAGAGAGGCAGGGGAAGGGAGGGCAGCAAGGGACATCGATCAACAACGGCATTTGCGGGGCTTGCCCTCCTTGTCACGGCAGAAATGCCTCCTCCTCAATTTTTCTCCAGCTCCTCCTCCTCTTCCTCCTCCTCATGCTCCTCCTGCTCCTCCTGTCGCTCCTGCTCCTCCTGCTCTTCCTGCTGCTCCTACTCCTCCTCTTCCTCCTTCTCCTCCTGCTCCTCCTGCTCCTCCTGCTCCTCCTGCTCCTCCTGCTCCGGCTCCTCGTGCTCCTCCTCCTCCTCCTCCTCCTCCTCCTCCTCCTCCTCCTCCTCCTCCTCCTCCTCCTCCGCAGGGTGCCCATTGCTGTTTGGGCCTACCGCGCGTGCGGCTCTCATCCCAAACTCTGGCCGCCTAAGAGTCAGGATCGCATGTCAGCGTGTGCAGTGGATGATCCTCTGGGAGCGCAACAGTTGAATCGTAGAGCTCCTCCTGGCGCTCGAGAAGGTCCTCGCTCAGATTGTGCTCTCCCGTCTGCTCCAGCACGCTGCGGCTCGACACTCTTGAGACGCAGGCGCATGGGATGCGGCAGATCTTTCGAAGGCATTGCACGTAGAACGCATTCAACCTGTCCTTGTCGACCTTGAGGGCCCCAACAAAAATCCAAGTTGTACAACAGCTTCGGTACCACAAATGATGGATAGAGTTTGAGCTTCCTTGACCGGGTGATGCTCGTGTGCGGCCAACATCTCTGAAGGGATTTGAAGACCCCTTTAGCTTCTCCTAGTCTGCGCGTCACCCCATGCTTTGCAATGCAATGTGTGTTGAGAAGACCACCCAAAGATACCGCTTTATCAACCTCCGTGAACGGTTCCCCGTGCGTGTCTCGTAGAGATTCGGCATTGCGAATCCTCATGAGGACTGTCTTTTCCACTTAATCTCTAGCCCGTACCATTTACCCTCATCGATGGCCGCATCTAGAAGGGTCTGAAGCTTGGCCGCACAGCTGCTGGTGAGCATCGTGTCGTCCGCGTAGAGCAAGTCAGCGCACATAATGAAGTCTGGCTCCTGCACTGCCGTGTGCTCGCCCACAATCGGCGCGTCGACGTCGAAGAACATCGCAGTCTGGACGATGATGAACAGATATGGCGACAGCGGGCAGCTCGTTGGCGGCGTACGCTCGAGTCTCCGGCTGGGTCCTGGAGGATGAGGCTCCGTTCGTGGCAGGTGCCAGCAATCATGTCCACCATGCGGTCAGGTATTCCGAATCTCCGCAACGCCCTGCAGCAAGGCATCGTGCTTGATCCTGTAGAACGCCTTCGCCCAGTCCAAGAGGACCGCCACGAGCCCGGGCGACTTCGAAGCATGGGCTGCCTCGAGCATCCGCCTGGCAATCGATGTCGCTTGCACCGTGCCTCTTTTTGGTCTGAAGCCAAATTGGGTCTGTCCAAGCCTGCCCTCTGCGCCACCTCATTGGAGCCGCCGTTGTAGCATCCACGCTCTAATCTTACAGCCAATCGGAGGAAGAGATATCGGCCGATAGTCCTCCAGGAGGCTGCTGTCCCCCTTCTTGAAGAGCAGCGCCACCCGCGCGATGCGCCACTCGTCTGGTATGTTTTTCCCAACCATCCTGTGGTGTTGGGTCCTCGTTTTGAAGAAACGGTCCCCGCGTTCCTTCTCCTCCTTCTCCTCCTCCTTCTCCTCGCCCTCCTCCCTCCTGCGTTCGCATGCCTCCCCACCACCCATTTCGGCACACCCCTCACACGTTTCGTGGCCCCATAGGGAGCTCCACCGAAGGCCCCAGTGGCTGCGTTCGCATGCCTCCCCACCACCCATTTCGGCACACCCCTCACACGTTTCGTGGCCCCATAGGGAGCTCCACCGAAGGCCCCAGTGGCTGCGTTCGCATGCCTCCCCACACCCATTTCGGCACACCCCTCACACGTTTCGTGGCCCCATAGGGAGCTCCACCGAAGGCCCCAGTGGCTGCGTTCGCATGCCTCCCCACCACCCATTTCGGCACACCCCTCACACGTTTCGTGGCCCCATAGGGAGCTCCACCGAAGGCCCCAGTGGCTGCGTTCGCATGCCTCCCCACCACCCATTTCGGCACACCCCTCACACGTTTCGTGGCCCCATAGGGAGCTCCACCGAAGGCCCCAGTGGCTGCGTTCGCATGCCTCCCCACCACCCATTTCGGCACACCCCTCACACGTTTCGTGGCCCCATAGGGAGCTCCACCGAAGGCCCCAGTGGCTGCGTTCGCATGCCTCCCCACACCCATTTCGGCACACCCCTCACACGTTTCGTGGCCCCACTCCACCGAAGGCCCAGCCGGCGGCTTCGTGGCCCCATAGGGAGCTCCACCGAAGGCCCCAGTGGCTGCGTTCGCATGCCTCCCCACCACCCATTTCGGCACACCCCTCACACGTTTCGTGGCCCCATAGGGAGCTCCACCGAAGGCCCCAGTGGCTGCGTTCGCATGCCTCCCCACCACCCATTTCGGCACACCCCTCACACGTTTCGTGGCCCCATAGGGAGCTCCACCGAAGGCCCCAGTGGCTGCGTTCGCATGCCTCCCCACCACCCATTTCGGCACACCCCTCACACGTTTCGTGGCCCCATAGGGAGCTCCACCGAAGGCCCCAGTGGCAGGGTCGCATGCCTCCCCACCACCCATTTCGGCACACCCCTCACACGTTTCGTGGCCCCATAGGGAGCTCCACCGAAGGCCCCAGTGGCTGCGTTCGCATGCCTCCCCACCACCCATTTCGGCACACCCCTCACACGTTTCGTGGCCCCATAGGGAGCTCCACCGAAGGCCCCAGTGGCAGGGTCCGCATGCCTCCCCACCACCCATTTCGGCACACCCCTCACACGTTTCGTGGCCCCATAGGGAGCTCCACCGAAGGCCCCAGTGGCGCGGTGCCTATGAGAAGAGGGGCCTAGTTTGCGTGCCCCCTCCTTCGTCTCATATCCGTGCGGTACTCGCAGCTGCATATGGTTGGGTCCTTCGCCAGGCTAATTTTCTTCGCAACACCTCTGGCACAATGACAATAAGCTTTCCAGGGCCTTTCCAGGACCTCTTGCGATCCCGACAACCTCCTCCATAGTTTTGGATGGACGCCGTCAAGCCCTGGTGCGTTTCCCACGGCGAGGGCTTTCAAGGCTGCGATGAGCTCACTCATGTCGAACGGCTTCGTATTGATCGGCAACGTGGCGCCCATGTCAGCGCGAGTTCTGGGTCAACTTCCACTGCCAGTGTTCGAAGTAGTCCGCCATCGTGTCTGCACGCGCACTGGTCTCCACCAGGCGTTCTGCAGCGTCGCGTATCTGAACAGGCAGCAAGTTTGTCGTCCAGCCATCGTTGCTTGTCTTTCTTCGCAGATGGCCTGATGCGCTTCGTAAGGTCTTTCTCCTTGTCTGGACTGCCGCTGGTTCTGACTTGATCTCGCTCCATGAGTAGATCAAGGGTGTATTGGCTTATCCATGGTCTTTTGGGCTTCCTGGCCAGGTTGTTTGCCAGCTTCTCTGATGCAGACACCATGGTTTGTCGTATGTTCTCGGCGTGCTGATCCAGTGTCAGAGTAGACATCTGTACTTCGACTGCGGTACAGAAGCCACGCTGATACTCTTGCACGGTGCTTTCGTCGGTCGCAGTTATCGTTGCCATTCTGCGTGGCGGTGGTTGTGTAGAAGTATCCAAAGACAGTCCCAACGCAGCTGCAGGAGGGAGTACCTGGACGCCAACGGGATGGGTCTGTCCGACCTCAGACTACGGATCCAAGACAACGTGCCGGCATCCATCAAGCAGTGGTGGATTTGGGCAAAGCCCTCCTCGTCGATTGCATCCGTATTCTGCGCCTGTGGCGACTTGTATGTTATCAATTGGTCGTCAGGCATTTCAAAGACTGCGTTGGCGACCTTCGTCTCGGTAGCCCGGCAGGTTTCGATGAAGAAGTCTCTGTTCGTTCTCTCCCGTTTTTTCGGCCACCTCGACTTGAAGACAAAATCGCTTAGCATTGCTTCTTCTCCCGGCTCTTTGTCGAAGAGCTTCGCGTTCAAGTCGCCCTCTGCGATTGTCGCGTTGCGCTGCCGTGCGTTCGTAAGAGAATGAAAGAAACCTCGCCGATCCTCAAGACTACGTCCAGTATGCTGAGCGTAACAGCTGATGACCATCAGACTCCCACCATGCACTTTCAGCTTGAATGCAGCGAGCCTGGCAGACATGAGCTTGAAACTGACCACAGCCGAGACTGCACGCGCTTCAATTATGAAGCCGGCGCTAGAATAGAAGCGCCCCTGATGATGTTCCGATGTCCCTGAAAGGATGACTACGAAACCATTGTCCACGAAGTGAGACGTCTCTGTGATGCCTGTCTCTTGGATGCGCAGAATGTCGATGTCGAGGCGAATCATACGAAGAAACAGCTCAGGTGTTTTGCTAAACTTTCTCCCCAAGCCTTCTACATTCCATGTTGCGAGAAATTGCTCGATGAGCGTCCTACAATTGCGTTTGTCACATCCCCATGTGCTTCCGGAGCGATGTCTCCAACGATTGGGATCGTCGAGCGGCTCCACGGGTCGGGTTGGCACGGAGGTAACTTTGCCCTGATCCGCGGCTCCCGTAAAAGAATCGACACGTATGGGGGGCGTCGTGGGCTGCCCAGAGTGTCGCCGCTAACGGCCGTGAGTTCCGTCGCGGGGCTCTGGAGACAGCAAGAGACAACATCGCCCAAACAATCCGAAGAAATTGTATCGAATTAGGTGTGCTTCGTCGGCTCCGGCGTCGGACTGGGTCGACACCAGCCGTGAGCCCTTGTGGGGGCGGGGTACAAGTACCAGCCAGGCAACCTGTCCAGGGTGGTGGCCGAGCTCCGCTTGGCAGCCGACGGGGTCGGTCCCCCGCCCGCCCACCCTGGGGTGAGGATGTTAGGGCTGTGAGCTGGCTGGGCGATGTCTTCGGGAGGCTCTCGTCCCCACAGGGCCCGCCCACCATCATCGTACACACACATGTGCCATCAGAGGGCGCGCAACCACACCCCAGAGCCACGGGGGGCAAGTTCTCTCTTGCTCTCTCTCTCTCTCTCTCTCTCTCTCTATATATATGTGTGTATGTATACACATTATATGTCGTTCTCTCTCTCTTTCTCTCTCTTTCACTTTCTCATGCGAGTTCGGTGAGGCTCTCTAGTACCAGCGTCACGGCGACGCTTCGCGGCAAAATCACGACGGCTACGACGCCGACGTTCGACACTACTTACAGTATCGGGCGCCGCCACGGCGTCCGCCATGACGAAACTGGCCACAGCGTGGCAGTCCATCACTACGGAACCGAGCTTTTTCTCAATCTTGCATGGGCCGCTGGCGCACACGAGCGGCAACATTCGGTGGCTTTCGAGCCCGACGAGCTGGGGAAGTTGACACACGAGTCATTCAGATAGGTAGACGCGGACGGCGACGGCAACCCTGGCAGGGACAAGTTTCCGAGTATCAACCTCGGCATATTCGGGCTGACTCAAGAGGTGGCCTTCGAGTCCGACGAGCCAGGAAGTTCACGCGCGGTTCGTTCGTGATGAGTGTGGACGTGGACGGCGATGGCAACCCCGACACGCACAAGCCTCTGAGGCTGTGACTCCCTAGGTGGAGCAGAATTTCGTGACGCAGCAACTCCGTGACATTAGATTCTGCGCCAGTTCCACAGGAGCGCCAAGACGCAACGAAAATGCAACGAATTGCGGGCCATTGCCGACGCAGGCACCTACGCCAGCACCAACGCCGCCGCCTATAGCCTACACCGACGCTGAAGCCAGCACGGACGCGAGCCCCAACGCACCTCCTTCGGCGCCCACGCCAGCGCCGACGCCAGCATCAACGTTTGCGCCTACGCTGGCACCAACGCTGGCGCCTAGTTACACCAGCACAGACGCCAGTACCGACGACAGCACCAACGCCAGTGCCTACGCCAGCGCCGACGCCAGCACTGACGCCAGCATCCACGCCTGCGCCTACGCCGTCACCAGCGCCAGCGCCTACGCCAGCGCCGACGCCAGCACCGATGCCAGCACCAACGCCGGTGCCTACGCCAGCACGAACGCCATCGCCTCTACCAGCGCCGACGCAGGCGCCGACGCCAGCAACGACTCCGGCGCCTACGCCGACACCCGACACCAACGCCAGCGATTACACCATCACCGACGCCAGCACGGACGCGAGCCCCAACGCTGGCACCGACGTCAGCATCAACGCCTGCACCGACGCCAGCCTCAACGTTTGCGCCTATGCTGGCACCAACGCCGCCTCCGCCTGCACCGACGCCATCACCGACGCAGCACAAACGCTGGCGCCTACGCCAGCTCCGACGCCAGTGCCGACGTGAGCACCGACGACAGCACCGACGCCAGAAGTATTGCCAGCGCCTAAGCCAGCACCAACGCCAGAACTATTGCCGACGCCAGCATCATCGCCAGCGCCTACGCTGGTACCAAAGCCAGCGCCTACATCAACGCCGACGCCAGCACGAACGCTGGCGCCTGCGCCGGCCCCAACGTCAGCGTCTACACCAGCGCCGATTCCCGCACCGACGCCATCGCCGGAGCCTACGCCAGCGCCGACCCCAGCACCGACGCCAGCAGCAACGCCCCCGTGGTGTTGAGCACAACTCTGACGTGGAGGTTCTTTCATCAAAGCTCGAAGCTGGAGCGCTGGCTGGCATGAGAAGTTTGTCTCCGCCGCGGTGCACATTGGAGCGGTGCCCCGTAAGCACACCATGCTGGAGCGGAGGGTGCTGCACTCCGACGGGTGGTCCACCAGGGTTCTGCATGGACCTGCTGTGCTGCTGAACCTCGAACTGCAGGGTTCCGTCATACCACAGACACCACGAGTTCGAAGAGTGGCTCTAGGACCAACGGTGCGACGACAATGAGCGGCACGGCTGTGTCGTCCAGCAGATGGCACGTTCGACGAGTTCTGAGGGCCTCCTCTAGATTCCTGTCGTCTCTTGGCTGTGTTTCCTTCTCTCCCTCTCTCTCTCTGTCTCGTCTCTAGCTTGCATGTCTGTTGCATCGCGCTTTTTGCATGACTTCGTTGCTCCGCTCCCTGCTCCCCGCTCCCTCCTGCTGCCTCCCTGGCTTCCATGTGCTCTTTTGTGTGTTGGTTTGGCTTTAGCCGTGCACTTGCGCGTGCGCAGTCCAGTCTCTTTGGACGGCACCCGCACAATGGGCCCTCGCGAGCAGATGCGCACACCAACAAGGAAGACAGCGGGAGAGGGAGAGGACGCGGAGGACAACGAGGGCAGAGCGGAGGGAGGGGACTGGACGCCAAATCACAGCACGAGGCTCCAATGGCAGGCCAGACTCGAACACCAAAGCAAAGAGGAAGACAGCGCAGAATTTCAAGGCAGACTGGACGTGACGAATGTACAGTCGGGGCCCTGAAGAAGGAACCCTTTTCGTTGGGGAGGGGCTCCGCGTTCCTTTAAGTGTTTCACAGCTTGCCTCAGGCTTTCATTATGTATTCGACAGGAAATCGAAGGTTAACTTATGGAAAAAAGGGGCCTCGTTCCTTATTTAGGGTTCCTAGGTCAAGGCCCCGACTGTAGAGTACAGGCGAGAGGCCGACGGCCCAGGCCACGCGGAACGGCTACGCCTCAAGGTCGGCGATCGCACGGGCAGCTGTCGCCCAGGCAGGCGTGCGGGCGCGCAGCCTGGCCCAAATGCGCACGAGAGGGCACGAGGGGTAGGAAAAGCGCGGGGCATAGTACTCCGGATTCCATGATAAAGTCGGGGGGATCACATTTGGGGGGGGTCTGATTCGAGCTGTCTTGGAGGGTTCGGGGGGGTCTGGGCAAAGCGCCGCCCTTTCATGGATGGTCTGGGGGAGTCTAAAACTTCTGGTCTGGGAGGGTTGTGACCCCCTCCCTCTTATTACGAAATCTGGAATACGGTCTTCTTTTGACGATGTCGTACTCAGCAGGCTCGGTCAAAATGCTGGTGTGTAGAGGACTGGTACCATAGTGTGCATCACACGTTCGGCTATCGCCGAAAGTCAGGGGAGATCTTCGCCCCCAGGACACGGCTAAGGGGCCCTAGGCTGCTGCTTTTTCATCGTGGAAGAAAGGATTGTCCCCTTTGCTCCTGGCAGGGCCGATGCGCGCTGGACAGCACG
The DNA here is from genome assembly GCA_963575745.1 of Prorocentrum cordatum. Lineage (NCBI taxonomy): Eukaryota > Dinophyceae > Prorocentrales > Prorocentraceae > Prorocentrum > Prorocentrum cordatum. The sequence goes on along the minus strand of CAUYUJ010014390.1, from coordinate 199,439 downwards.
CGCTTGGATCGCAGTCAACCCCCAGAGTAAGGATGAGCAGGTTTCCAAGGTTACCCTGTTTGTGCTCAGACCCCCTCGCGTCGCGATTTCCGAATGTTTGGCTTCACGGGCCCCTTCCAGGGCCTAGGGACCGTCAGAAGGCGACCCAAAATTCATAACATGTACTGGGGAGGGGGCCAGACCTCTGGTAGTCCACGTCATGAACAAAGATCATGACGCCGGCGGTCTGGATGTCCAGTCAACCCGCACAGTAAGGAAGAGCGACTTTCCAAGGTTACCTTTGCGTCCTTCCCCTTCGGCCCATCCTTGGCCGCTGTCGCTGGCCGCGCCCCGCTCGCAAAGTGCCGACATGGCTTTCTAAGGCCCTCGCATCCTGATCGTGCGTCCTTATAAGACCGAATGACTGCATTGGCGAACACCTTCTGCTGCCAGAGCGCCCGCAGGCCAACCTCTGCTGCGGGGTCGTGGACTGCGGCTGCAAGGACGCCGCCCGCGACGCCGGCCTGGCCGCAAGCAGGACGAGGAGTAGGAGGACTTCGATATCCGTGTGTTGCTGTGTTTCTGCACAGGGCGTCTTCGCCCGGTTTCGGGCCCCGGGACCATCACAGACTGACTTGGCTCGACAAACGCAGCAGGAAAATGGGTCCTAGGGCGCCAGTCGCCTTTTTCTGCGACGTTGCATTTTTGATCGCAACGCCAGATCTGGGGAGGACAAGGTGGAGGAGGAGGACGAGAAGGAGAAGGAGGAAGACGAGGAGGAAGAGAAGGAGGAGGAGGACGGCGACGACGACCCGTAGCCATGTTGGCTCAAGTCACTTTGGTTCAAGCCGCCACATGCGGGGACACCCACCGCGCTGGGGCAGCGGGCCCGCCGGGCCCGTGCTGCGGCGGCGACGAACGCGGCGGCGGCGCCGCGCGATGGCGGCCGCGGCGCCCGCCAGGCAACCGCACGCCACCGCCAACAGCTACGCGAACCACCGCTTCAATCGAGACCAGACCCGCAGCAGACATCGTCAACCTGGAGATTGTGGAGATCCGAGGCCACCAGGCAGAAGCCGTACGGCTTACGCAGGCAGGAGAGGCCAGGCCACAGCACCCGGAGTTCTCGCTCGGGCACTGTTGAGCCAGACCACGCCAAACCCATATGGCACTGAGGTGAGGCCCTACGCTCGGGCACTCCTGCGAGGACCAGCAGCGCTGCGACGGGAACCAGAAGCGCTCCTACGCGGACCAGCGGCGCTCCTACGAGGACCAGCGGCGCTACAATGGGAACCAGAAGCGCTCCTATGTGGACCGGACCAGCGGCGCTCGTATGTGGACCAGACCAGCGGCGCTACAACGGGGACCAGTCGCTCTCCTGCGAGGACCAGTAGGCCTCATACGAGGACCAGAAGTCCTTCAACGAGGGGCAGAGGTACGCCTGCAGGGGCCAGAGGCGCTCCTACGGGAGCCAGCAGAGCTACCATGACGAGAAGGATCGCTAAGGGATCCAGACAAACCCCAACGAGGAGGAGGACGCCCCCCTCGTCGCTTCGGGTGGACGCAGCTCGAACCAACTGGCCTGCGCTGTCTTCGTCCCGACCTACATTGACGTCGGGGACGGCGCCGGGGGCTACGCCGCCCCACGCGCTGGCCGTCTCCTACCCCGCGAAGGACCGCATCGAGGGGGTCGCGGCGGAGGCTGCGAGGGCCGCCGCCGCCCGCCGAAGCGCACAGGCCACTGTCCGCTTCGACTTCGGCCACGAAGTCCACGAATCGACCGAGGCTAAAGCGCCAGGTGGATGCCCAGCTACCCTGCGAGGCGGTCGCCGAACTGTCAGAACACGAGCATCACATCCGCATCGGTACCAGCCAGGCAGACCCAGACTCTGCATGGGGTGGCCACGTATTTGGCAAGAGCAACCAGCGTGCATAATACATTTAAAGAATTGCTGGGGCGCAAACAGAGGTGGCCCGACCCGCCAAGAAGCAGGTCGGACCATCATGCACTTCGCGGTTCCCAGCATCATCCCAGAAAAGGCCTCCGACGAGGCCGTCGCCATTGCCGACTACCTCCCTGCGCACGCCTACATGGCCATGGATGAGCACCTTCGACGGCGCCTCCCAAAGAGTCGTTGCTGAGGAGGGAGTGCGGAAAGCCTCGGAGCGCCTATTTCCGCATGGGTGGTGCGCCGCCACTCGTCTAAAGAAAGGTTGGAGGCTCGGGATGGTTGAGTGATCACCCGCGCCAGCACCAGCGACCCGTCTTCTGTCACCGCCATGGCTCACCATTGTCGGATGGGGCATCACATTCGTTTATTTCAGGAGGGACAGAAACACACAGACACAATGAATCGTCGATCCCCAGGAACATATGGGAAAGTATGGGCAATTGGGGGGGAAGACGGAAGGCCAGAACATCTGGGAAAAATATTGGGTATCCTGGGATTTGTGTGTATTTATTTGTGTGTCCCTGGGCCCCTTCGATGTTATTGTCCTGCATGCCGCAAAGCGGCGCGGCATTCCCTTGCGAGAGACGGGCGCTGGGCGCCAGTCTCTCCCGCAGGGGGGCGCGCATCCCCGCCTTTCTCCGCCTGCGGCCGCGACGTGGCACGGGGCGGGGTGGGGTGCGGGGGGGAAGGGGGGTTCTGAAGGATGGCGCGGGCGCCAGCAAACGCTTAGCTGAACAGTGTTCTGCGTGTCCGTGCACCCTCCCAGAACACAGCGATCGGTTGCAGAACGTCATGATCTGGGTCGTCGTGCGCGGCGCGCTTCCAGGCCAAAGGCTCGAGCCCACGGCGCTCCTTGGCGTCGCGTTGATGCCGCCCCACTTTGCCAGACCGCATGTGCACAGATAGGCATAATCTGTGTTTCAACATTTGTTCCATGACCCTCTCTATAGTAACAGACCCACGTTGGAATCCAAGGTGGAGGCTGAGGACGGAGACTACCAGAGGGGCAGCACGAGCACTAGCGATCCTGACCATGGGGCCGCCGATCCTGCCGAAGCCACCTCAGTGAACCCCCCCGAGGTTCCCCCCGAGGGGGGCGCCGGCTGCGTTGGTGACCTTCCCCCTCCCCTCTCCCGCCCTCCTCTGTCGCGCTTGCTGCTCCCCCTGGTTCCTCCTCCCTTTCCCTCTTGTCCTCCTGTTGCTCCCTCTCGCGTCACCCGTCCGTCGGTCTCCCTCGTCCGTGGGGGAGCCCCCCTTTTTTATCAAGCTGTTGCCCAGGTTTATCGGGTCGGGCGAAAGGGGGGGATAGCAAAGGGGGGGGTTGAGAATCAGCTCACGTAGCTGATTTTCCCGGCGCCAGAGGCGGCCATGCATCGAGGAATGGGCCCCTCGGTGAGGCCGAAACCAGCTGCATGCAGCAGATTTCGTAACCCCCCCTTTCCCAATCCCCCCTTTTCGCCCGGCCCGAGTTTACACCGCGCGCCCTTTCCCCCACCCCTCATCAGGGCGACCTGCGACGCCACGATAGTGCGCGGGACCGCTGCTCGCGAGTTGGTGGGGGGAGGCTGGGAGGAAGAGGGGCGCGACGAGGGCTTCTACCGTTCGTGGTGGCGCAGTCCGCATCTTGAGAGAGGACGACGACGAGGACGAGGACGAGGAGGAGGAGGAGGAGGAGGACAACGGCAACGACGAGCCCAGACCTCCGACGCCACGCTTTCTCGTCAGGCAGGTCCCAGGCGCTCTTCACACCATCCGATGGCGAGTGCTTCAGCCTTTGGAGCCCAAATCAAGAACAAAGAAACAAATCGCACATCAGTCGAAACCTTCATTTTTTTGCGTCACGGGGGGTGTCTGGGGCCAGCCTCTTCGAAATGGGCCCCCCATAGGTCCCACCTGGGGCGCGTCCTGACCAGGAGTTCGAGCAGCGCCCGGATGTGGCTACGAGGGCGCGCCAGCAGGCCCGGTCACAGAAACGAAGACCGATCCTCGGGCCTCGAACTTCCGTTCTCAAGCCTCCAACCTCGCATTCCCGATCTTCCTCCTCGACCCCCGAACTTCCATGCTCGATGCTCCTCGTGACAAGTATTGATTCACTCCTCTCTTTTTTCAGTTTCCTGGGAAAGACAGATCTCGAGGCCTCGAGCTTCAAGTCCCGATCCTCCTCCGAGGGCGGGGGCGGGGGCCGAGACCGCGGCGGGCCGGCGCAGGGGCCCCCTCGACCCCCCGCCCCCGCCGTGCGCGGCAGACGCGCCGCCGGACGGGGAGGGAGCGCAGCTGGCCTCACAACGCGAGGCCTCCTCGTCCTCCCTGTTAGGCTCCTCCTCCTTCTGGCTCCTCCTCCTCCTCCTCATTCTCCTCCTCCTTCTTTTCCTCCTCCTCCTCCTTTTCCGCCTCCTTCTCCTCCTCCTCCGCCTCCTCCTCCTCGTTTTCGTCCTCCTCCACCACGTCCTCTTCGGATCTCGACGTGGCACGGATGCGGCCCTGCACTCAGATCGCACGTACGAGGGTTGCCCTGCCGCGGGCGGCCCCGCGCAGGTAGGCGCGCCGAGGAGATTCGTCTCCCTGCGGCACGCGGACTCCTCCGCGTCCGTCCTCCCTGAGGGCCAGCTCAGGCGGCCGGGCGACGACTGCGGGTGGCCGACCGCGGTTTCCAATTTCACAGAGGCCACCAACGACTAGAATCCCACAGTCGTCACACCCCGAGGGCCGCCTCGGCGGCCGAGGCGCACCTAGTTCACCCTTCGGGACCACGCGCAGCATTCCTGCTCCTCCTCCGCCTCAATCTGTGGCAGTGGGCCACTCTGTCAGGCCGTGGCACGCAGCGTCTCGTCATAATTCATCACGATTGGCTGTTGCGACTGCCGGTGTGGCAGAAGTATTGAATCGCTTCGCGGCGTGGCCTGCGTGGGTTCCCAGAGCTCAGGTCCAGTCCAGTCCGATTCCTCCTCCTACGCATTTGTCCATCCGTTTTCCTTTTGCATCTTATGTCCACCTCGTCACACCACCAGACGTGTTAGTAGTTCGGGCTTGGCGTCTCCCTGGGGGCTTCCTCCGCAGCGAATGATCCTGAAGCTTGAATTCCTCACGGCGACATGGATGGAACACGCGCGGTTCTCAACGTGTGGTTCTCACCGCGAAGCAGTGTTTTTCTTTTCGAAAAACGGATGGAGGCATTTGTTTGAAATGCAGATATTGGTTCAGATGGTTTCGGCTTGTCAACAAGGCTCGTCAGTCTGAACAGCAGCCGCGCGGATGGACAGCGGCTCTTTTCGAACATGGTGCATTCGCTTGAGATTCCCGGATCGGATGGCGCGTTGCAACATGGCCGATGTATCGAATGGCCTTCGGCCCATCCCGCCACCGCGCCTGGGTTGTAGGTCTGAGGCCTTTTGGATTTTCGTTGGGATCTCGTCGAGGCCTCTCGGGGTCCTCCTTGAGGCAGTTTTGGTATGTTTTGATGCCTCTGGCGGGCTGTTTTGAGGCCTCTTGGGGCCTCTCTGGGGCCTCTTGAAGCCATCTTGGGGGCCTCTTGGGGACCACTTGGAACCTCTTGGGCGCCTCGAGGGGCGGAAGGTTGGAATTTCGCTTCTTGCTCCGTGTTCCCCCTCTTGGGCCTCTCTTGGGCCGTGTTGGGCGCCTCTTGGGCGTCTGGGCGGCCTCTTGGGGGCTTCTGGGGCCGTTTTGGAGCGGTCTTGGGGGCCGTTTGGGACGCCTTGGAGCGTCGGAAACTCGAAAAGGGGAGAATCCAGCGGCCATTGAACAAAAACCCAGGAACATCAATGATAGTTCGGCCTCTCGGGAGCCCTCTTGGGAAGGCTCGTGGGGCTTTCTTGGGGCTTCTCGACGGCTTCTTGGCCGTCGTGGGGCCATCTTGGGCGTCTTGGACCGACCGTGCGGCGATGCGGGGCACCCTTGGACCGTCAGGGTGGCCTCTTGGGACCCTATTGGCCAGTCTTGGGCCCCCCTTGGCTCCGAAAAAGTGACGCGCCACGTTTCGGGTGAGCCCAGATATCAGGAGGGAAAAAAACACACAGACACAATGAATCGTCGACTACCATAAAATATGGGGAAATGTGGGGAGTGGGGGGAAAGACGAAAACCTAGAAAATATCGGAAAAAGATGGGGAATCCTGGGATTTGTGTGTATGCATGTGTGTGTCCCTGTGCCCTTTCACGAGAGCACGCCGGGAGCCCCGGGAGATGTGGCAATGTGGGGTCTGGGCCTCTTCCAAAGAATCCTCTGGAGGCTTCAAGGATTAGGCCAAGGACCTGAGGACACTGGCCGTCTGACCCGACGCCCGGGCCTGGTGCTTCGCCGGCGGCCGCCGCCGCCGGTCTTCGCATGTATTAAATTATGGGCCACGTGCTGCTGGCACGCCGACAGAGGCAAGGCCACAGGCTACGGCCCAGCACGCCCACTTCTTTTTTACCCTCCACTTGAGGACACTCCAACTCGTGCCTCAGGGCACGGAGGCGAAGGTTGGAGCATTTGGGGATCCTCGTCCTCACCCTCGCATTCTCCCCCCGACATCTAACTGCTCCTTCTGTTCGTCCCCCTCATCTTACCGTGTTCCTCATCGTTCCCCCTCCTCACCATCCTTTTCCGACCCTTCCTCCTAATCGTCTTTCTTCCGCCTCGCGCTCGCCCTCCGCCTCGCGCCCGAGCAGCAGACCTTGGGAGGCTCCTTTGGGGGCCCCGTAGTTTTGACATTCGGGCCACCAGACAGACATCGGAGAGTGCGCCCGAGGATGCCAGGGAGGGCAGAAGGGAGGAGGAGGAGGCGGAGGAGGAGGCGGAGGAGGAGGAGGAGGGTAACGCCGCGGAGGCAGAGGGGGAGCAAGTGGGGGATGGGAGAGTTGGAGGAGGAGGTCAAGGAGGGGGTAGAAGAAGAGGAGGTGGAGAGGAAGGGGGAGGGGGAAGGGCAAAGAGGAAGAGCGGGACGAGGAGGAAGGAGGAGGGGAGGGAGAAGGGCAAGGAGGAAGAGCGGGAGGGGGGCACTGCCCCTCCCGGCACGTGCTGCACGAGTGCTGCGTCTTGACTCCCTGGCTCGCCTCCGCGCTGCCCTCGAGCTTCTCCTCCTCCCCGTCATGCCGGGCTACGGGCTCAGATGGCAGCGTCTCCGCATGTGGGGAGGGTCGCGCGGCTCCACGGCTTCGCCGGCCCAGCTCAGGCGGTGGTTTGGGAGCGCGTTGCGGCACAAGGCCTCGAGAGGTGGGCTAATATTTCGCTTGGCGGCAGCCGGTGCGCCGTCTCACGCGACGAACTCGTCGCGCACACCCCAACCCCAACCCCGACCTCCTCCTTCTCCTCCTCTTCTTCCTCCTCCTCCTCCTCCTTTTCCTCCTCCTCCTCCTCCTCCTCCTCCTCCTCCTCGTGCCGCCCAACTCGTCCCCCGAAGGCCACCTCCCAGACGCGTCGCCGAGGTCTCCCGAAGTCCCCCTGAGGCCTCTCCAGAGGAATCACCGAGGAGGTCTCACAGAGGCTTCCCGAGGCCCCCAGCAGGCGCCACCAAAACCATGTCAAAAGCGCGTCCGAGAGCCCCGACCCTCTATCCTCGAGCTTCCCGGACTTCCTCGCGTTGTGAGGCGAATCCCGACGGGAGGTTTTTCTGTTTGCTTTCGGCCTCCAGGGGCCCTTGCCGGGCCCCGGGACCGTCAAGAAACGATTCGGAATGGCAAGCCGATCCCTAGGAAGGGGTCAAGATCCGTTGGAGCCCCGCTGCGAAAAATAACGACGTCGGATGTCTGGGTTCAACCGTTCTTCCCTTCGTCCTCCTCTGCGGCACGCTCCTCCTGAAGTGCGTAGAAGGGTATTTCTGCACCCCCGCCCCCCTTTCCCCGGCAGGAGTTCAGGCCGCGGCGAAGGCGGTGCAAGTGCGCGGGCTTGTTGACCAAATTCCCCGCCTGGCCCAGTTGCACAGGAAGAGGAGGGGAGGGGGCCGGGTGATCGGGGATCATCGAGGAGCATCTCGAGGTTCCGAACTCGACGTTTTCGGACTTGTTCCGCCCGCTGTGGGCCTCCAGGAGGTTTCTCGCCGACACGGCTGGATTCTTTCGGGAGGGCCTAGTCAAACCGCACCCCTGGAGAGGTATGGGGGTCGGCGCTGAGGGAGGAGGAGGAGGAGGAGGAGGAGGAGGAGGAGGAGGAGGGGGAGGAGGAGGAGGAGGAAGGTGTCCAGGACGTCGGGTTCCCAGCTTGGCCTTGCCAGTTCTTCTACGGACGAGGAACGGGACCTGGGTGGACAGAGGCTAGTCACTGCCTTCTGTATTCATGCCCATAGCCGCTGGCCCTCGACGTCTCTGGAAATGCCTGCACGTGCTGCACGTGCCCAGATGCTGCAGCAGGCCGAGATGAGTGACTAGACATGGTTACGCCGCCTACGCGCGAGGAGTAGAAGTCGGAAGGAGGCGGAGGAGGAGCACGCAGGGGGGAGGAGGAGGAGGAGGAGGAGGAGGAGGAGGAGGAGGAGGAGGAGGAGGAGGAGCAGCAGCAGCAGCACCACCACCACCCGCAGCAGCAGGAGCAGCAGCAGGAGCAGGAGGATAACATGTAGGAGGACGAGGGGGAGGGGGAGGGGGAGGGAGAGGGGCAGGAGAAGGAGGGGAAGGGAAAGAAGGGGGAGGAAGGCGAGGACGAGGAGGAGGGGCAGTAGGAGCAGGAGGAGGAGGAGAAGGAGGAGGAGGAGGAGGAGGAGGAGAAGGAGGGGAGGAGAACGAGGGGGAGGAGGAAGAGAAAGAGCAGGAGGAGGCGGAGGAGAACGAGGAAGAGGAGGAGGAGGAAAACGAGGATGAGGAGGAGGAAGAGGACAAGATAGGGGCGCTCGCGTCTTATCTGACGTACTACCCCTCCCTCCCATCTCTCACCATGGCGTAGATCTCTTCTGTATTCGCACAGTCGGATGTCGAGCAGAGCAATGATCCCCAGAGGGTGCACAATACATCGTAGATCACGGCATAGCAGGGCGTAGAAGAGCACGGCAGTGCGTAGCATGCCATGGCATGGCGTTGCGTAGTGAAGAATTGCATCACAAAGCCTTGCAACGCAAAGAATGGCATCGCGCATCGGGGCAGAACACAACACCGCACAGCATGTCATGGCATGGCGCCGGGTTTTTTGGAGGGTAAAGTGGATCGTTTTATAGAGGCCTGGGCCGGTCTGGAGTCGCGGCTCCATGACTACAGTGGGGGCCCATGGCCCATGTCAAGAAACACCCTGCTTGCCTCCAGGGTGCCCTGGGTTTCTAAGGTATCGATGGTTTGGCGATGGAAAGCGTCACGTTCCCACACCAAAAATCAATGGACGTCTTGGGGTCTCAGGGTTGGGTTTCTTGTGGAAGGTTTCTTGCGGTCGGGCCCCACACCGTAGCTCCTTGGGCATCCGAAAGGCTTCGCACAAGGCGGGGCTGATGGAGAGCACCCGCTGGCTCTGCTTTCAACATCGCCTTCTCAAAGCAGAAACGGAGCTCCCGCTTGATACTGTCTGAAAACGACGACGCCCCAAAGTGGGGGAGCTCTTGCGGCCCAAAAAAACAACGAATCGACACCGCATGTGTGATCACTTCCGATGTTTTTTCGGCGGGGGGGGGGGAAATTTTTAGATTTGGGGGCATGACATCGCACAGCGGAACACCACATAACAAAAATTGCATGCCGTGACATGGCACTGGGAATAATGACGCCAGCGCTGCAGCGGGAGCACGATTCGGAATAAGCGGAAGCGCAGAATGAGGCCAGCGCTGCAGTGGGAGCACGATTCGGAACGAGCGGAAGCGCGGGAATGAGGCCAGCGCTGCAGCGGGAGCACGATTTGGAACGAGCGGAAGCGCGGAAATGTGGCCAGCGCTGCAGCGGGAGCACGCTCCAGAACGAGCGGAAGCCCGAAAATGAGGCCAGCGATTCCGCGGGAGCACGAAAACCCAACTCCCGGGAATCCTGCGCGTGTCAAAAATCAATCAGCGGAGGGGGGCCGGACGTCTCCTGGACGTCATCAGGGGAGAGAGGAGAGTAGTAGTGGAACTGTGGAGGAGGAGGAGGAGGAGGAGGAGGAGGAGGAGGAGGAGCAGGCGGAGGAGGAGGGGGAGGGGGAAGAGGACGAGGACCAGGAGAGGTGGCCTCCCCGGCCCGACGCGGCTCCTGCGCAGCGGCGCCAGCGGGCCATGCGCGAGACAACAACCAGCCCTGCACGGGAGCCGCGCAGACACGCGAGCGCGCGAAACGTTCGCGGGCTGCAGAAACGAGGGCCGCTAGATTCGCAGGCCTAGAGGTTGACACCAACACCAATATCGGCGACGTGCCGAGGGAAGAAGATCCCGATTTCGGTGATGGTGGTAATATTCTGGCTTCCAAGGTGGTCGAAATATTACCACCAACACCGAAATCTAAGATCACCTTCCCCCTGTGGAGGCAAACCCCCTGTGTTGGTGTTGGTGCCCATTTCCAGGCCTCCGATAGATATTCTGGAAATCCTGGAACGTTCCACGCCGGTCGTTGAAGGTAGGTATTTCTGAATTCCCAGATCCCAACCTATATTGAGCGCCATCCCACTTCAATCAACGAGCGTTGTTCTTTTTTGTTCCTTCATCTTCAGTTGGCTGGCGGAAGCCCAATCTACTTCTAACGCATTCCCGCCTTCCTTCTTCATGGTTCTATACACCTCTTCCGACCGACGGTTCACTGCCCTGATACGCCCGTCGTGAAACGCAACACGTGCCGTGCTCAAAGCGTCCGTGTTGACACGTTGCGTGTCGGCTCACCGTGTCGGCCCACGATTTGGCAAGCGCATCGCGCCAGACCTGCGCATTCAGTCTGCGTGTGGAGCTCCGCATCGCATCGATGCGCCACGTGCTGCGTGTTGCGCATCGGGGCAGCTCAGCCTGGAACGCATCCTGAGCCAATCCTATCACGACATCATATGGGGCATTCCGAAAAAGGCTTTGCCTTCGAGGATACAAGGAGTTGGCAGCTCTTCCGCGGCGGAAGGGCGGCGGAAGTGACACAAGGCCGCCTCCGCCGGCGGAAGCCAGCGGAAGGGCGGCGGAAGGCGGCGGTAGTAAAAATTGCGCCCACAAAAGATGAATGTGCTTTTGAGTTCAGGGTTTCCGAAATCGCCGATACGCTCATCCTATCGACGACCGTGCGCCATGCACGGGCAGGCTGCCGCCGCGGGCACGCCACGACAGCTAGTGATCGGACGGCTTTCGACTTGCTTCGCGAGCCCGCAGACCAACAGTATCCCCACAAGCCACTGAATCGCCGCCTGCGTCTCCACCTTCCTGGGTAAGAGGGGCGCCTGGTTCATCTTTCGCCGCCGTCAAGGCCCGTGGGTTCGGGAAGGCTGCGTGGGGTACCTGGGCTTCCCGTCACCGCCATCCTAGTGCAGCGTGGGTTGCACCACATCTTCGGTGGGTTCATCGCTCGGCTTCCCGTTCGGCACCCACCTCGTGTTCCTGGTGCCGCTTCGCGCCATTTTAGCCGCGCTGAGTCTCGCGCCGCACCGGGCGTCGCTCGTTGCTTTGATTTTCCTTTCGCAGATGGCACAGCCTGCCCCTGCCTGCCCTGCGTCCGACCCGCTGCGCGCCTGCGAACCAAGAAGTATCCCCCCAAGCCCTTTCAGAAACAGTGCCCGTGAGAGCTGATGGGCCGATGGGCGAATGCACGAAGTGACAAATATAGTGAAACAAAGCGGGCAATCAGGATGAACGGAGAGAACTCTGGGAGCAAGGGAGTGGCCTGTGAGGGCCTCTTCGGGCCACCCCTGGGGCCCACGGGGGGGTGAGGAGAGGAGGCGGGGAAGGAGGAGGAGGAGGACGAGGAGGAGGAGAAGGAGGAGGAGGCAATCCGCCTCTTGGGGCCCTCGTGGGACGCTGTTGGGGCGCTTATGGGCGCTCTTGGGGCCCTCTTGGGACCTTTTCGCAGCTCTCGTGGGGGCCTCGTGCGAGGTCAGCGAGGATCTGGAAAGTTAGCTCGGCGAGTCTACACACGGCTAGTTCACCCAGGGAGTTTGTTTACCCGTCCCCGGGATTCGTTTCCTTGGAGTAGACTGCCCGGGGAAGGTTTTCCATCAGGGGAAGTGTAGCTTGAAGAAGTTCGCCCGCGGGTGAGCTTTCACCCGCGGGTGCTAGAGCCGCCCATTGGGTGACGTGCAGCAGCCTCGGCAATTCTGCAGGAGCTTGAGATCCGACGGCGCGCAGCATTATTAAACATCACGACCAGAGAGCCCTGGACCCCCCCCCCCAAATGTTTCTGTGCCGCGCTCCGAGCCGGGGCCCGAAACTGAGCGAAAACGCCTGGCGTGGAAGAATGGCCGCGCTTATGGTGTTTCAACTTATTTTAGCCTTGATCACCAGAAAGAAAGAGTTTCGAGCACCAAGAAAGTACCGAAACTCGACGGGTTCCGCGTGTCGGGCTCTCGGAGGCGATACTCGCTCGACACCGCTTCGATCATTTTTGGGGTGCTCGAAAATATTTCTGGGACGTGGTCCTGAAGTACGATGGGGGCAACATAAAGCCACGCACGGATCGGAGGGCTTCAAGGCCAGCGAGGGCGTGCTCTGCCTCTGCACTCCGCAGAAGCATGGCGCCGCCACTGCTCCCCTCCTCCTCACCCCCCCCTCTGCCCGAGTCCAGGGCTACTGGGGGCCCATGCCAAGAAACACCCTGCTCGCCTCCAGGGTGCCCGGGGTTTCTTGGGTTTCGATGGTGGTGCCATGGACAGCGTGACGTCCCCCCACCGAAAGTCGGTGGACGCCCTGTGGTCTCAGGGTTGGGTTTCTCTTGTGGAGGTTTTCTCGAAGTCGGGCCCCCACTGTACAGCAGGACCTTGCCATCATCGCTGCACTGCTGCCAGCGCACGTCGCGCAATCTTTCCCGCAGCGTTCCCCCTCACTCTAGCAGTGGCGAAGCGTCTTGGCGTGCCTATAGGCCTACCAAACAATATGTTAAGAACCTCTTGTGGTTTCCACGAAAGGTTAGAACATTTCTGGCTGGAGCCGTTTTGTTTTAGCACATCGGGCGGATGTTCTAAGAACACGGCTTTTGGTCTTAGAACATGTTCGGGTTCTACGAACATGTCGTGGAACATGTCGTGGTGGGCCTACATGCCGAGCGGTCGGCCCCTGCTCAGCACCCTCCCCCCCCCAAAAAAAAAAGGATGGCGCCGCCGCCATGCGCGGGGCGCTCCGCGGCACGCGGCGGCTGCTGGCACTCGCCCTGGCCGCGGCGGCAGCCGCCCGCGCCTCGGCGGCCTGGCGGGCGAGCGCGCCGGAGGCGCTGCCGCCGGAGGTCGCCGCCCAACGCGCGGGCAACTCGCTGGCCGACTCGGTGCTCGGTGGTTCTCGGGTTGGCCCAAGAGGGGGTCCAGCGACAAGGGGGTGGTGCAACAGAATTGCTGGTGCGATAGGCTTGTGGGGTTGCAATACACTTGGGGCGTGCCATACATGTCGGGGCGCAAATGTGTTGCTGCATTTTCGCGTGCAAAACACTACTTCAATACAATGCAATACACTTCTCCGGCGCAGTAGATTTGCAGCGCAAGTGCCCCAACTTTATTGCACCACCCCCTTTCAGCTGGACACTCTTTTGCGTCACCCAAAGGTTCGAAGATGGGGTCCTGAGGGATGGGACCCTATGAGTAGGCAGGGGCTTCAAGGTTGGATTTGCATGGTTTGAGGCACCTCGTCTTCAGGAACCCTATCCCTCAGGACCCCATCTCTGGACCAGCAAGGTGCGCGACCTGCAGCTGGCGGGAGGGGGGGGCTACGCTCCTCTGCACACGCGCGAGGAGCCGCAAGGAGAAGGCTCGAGGATGGAGCCTGGACGCTCTTCGCCCTCTGTGAGCCTCCGGGTCAAGCAGTGGCGAAGTGTCCTGGCGTGCCTATAGGCCTACCAAGCAATGTTATAAGAACCTTTTGTGATGTCCACGAAATTGTCTTAGAACATTTCTGGTTGAGACTGTCTTGTTTTAACACGTCGGGCTGACGTTCTAAGAACACTGTTTTTGTTCTTAGAACATTTTGGGGTTCTCAGAACATGTCGTGGTAGGCCTATAGAAACGCCAGTACGGTCGGTCCCTGCTCGACTTGGGGCGCCCTCGTCGCCAAAGTTGGATGCGCCCTGAAATATTTGACAGGACGAATACCGAGCAGGTCCAGGGATCATTTACTGACCTCCAGGCCCAGATTTTCACGCGCCCCCCTGCACACGCGCTAGGAGCTTCAGATCTGGGCGCCGCAATGTTTTCGAGCCGGGCGATTTCGGCAGGCTTCGGTCCCTGGGGCCCTCACAGATCCATCCGACTCGAGGTACGCGACAGAAAGGTGGGATCCAGGGTTCGGACCGCTATTGTTCACGATGTTTTAGTTCGTGTCGCGCCGTCAGATCTCGGGGGGGCCGCAAGAAGAGGACGAAGCAGAACAAAAACAGCAAACAGAAGAACAACCGCAGATATTCGAAGATCGGCGATGTGCCCCCCAGGGCGGCGCTCCTGGCTTTCTCTGGGCGCCAGGGCAGGCCGGGCGGGGCTGGGACCGGGACAAAGGGCCCCAAAGCGCTCCAGAGCTCTGTGCCATAAAGGAAAGTCATTATCAACGCTCCCCATCGCCTTTTTTGCCGCGCCGCCGTGCCCCCTCCAACAGAGGGTTGGCGGCGCCTGTTTTCGCTTATAAACATGATAGCTTACTGTTGCAGTTAGTTTCTGCCGTCGGGTAAAAGTTCGCGCGCGCGGCCTGTCCTCCCGTCGGCCGGCCGGCTTACGCCTACCTAGTACTGTAGATTCGCTGGCTGGGTACCATAGTAGCCATGGCGACAAGGAGGTCCACTGCCCCGAAGCTAGATCTGGGACCATGACTGCGTAACGTACAAGTACGTGAAGAAGAACTACATCAGCAGCATAGCCATCATAATCACATGCTTACGCATACGAATATCCACCATTCTAGTTTTACAAAACAAACAGTTGGTTATCAGCCGAACTATTCGCCACGAGGTCTCGTGACTGCATCACAAGCTTCGGGGGCACTGGAACCGAGCAAGTAATTTTGGATGAAGGCGTGACAACGTGGGATCGTCTCATGGTTGCGTCGCGAGTGACCCTGCGCAAGGATCGGCGCAGATTCAGAGCCAATAGTCGACCAGGAAGGAGGACGTCGAGCCTCCGATCCTGAGTCATGAATCATAGGGACTTTGGAGGCAGTGCGGGACATGACGAAGCACCTCCGCTGAAGGTTGTCCCGCACGGGGCCGAGACCAAGGTGAGCCTCACGGACCCCAAAGGAAAACGTGAACAAAGAAACAATAATGGCATACGACGAGGACCGAGGACGCCGAACTGGAAGCAAACGATATGGAGGCGGAGGCGGACAAGCAGGAGGATGCGGATGAGGAGGGAGGTGGGAAAGTGGCTGACGATGTCAGCGAACCCCGAGCTAAAGGGGAGGAAGAGGATGTAAAAAATGAGGGCGCCGACGAAGAGGCCACGTACCTCCTCCCAGCCTCGATCCAGCTCGTGCCTCAAGCTGGCGGTGGCGCCGTCCTCGCCCAGAGGACTGCAGTTTCAGCACGAGGTGATCAATGGGGAAGCGGAGGAACAAGGTGATGTGGTGCACGACAGGCTCGAGCACTTCCGAGGTACGCGCGATCGGTCAGTTAGTTGTCATCGGACGAGGACGACCTGGCCGACTGCTCGCGCCGCGAAAACACCAAACTCACGCGTGAGCGTGGTTCCGCACACGACGAAGGCCTTGCAGCGCTTTCGGCAAGGACGTTCCATGAGCGGGCCAGTGATGGGTTGCCGAACTACGACGGGGACATCGTGGGCGACGCCCTCTTCGAGCACCTCCGTGGTCTGACGATCAACGAGCGCAAGGCGGCCGATCGTTCTCTCCAGGCGAGGCATAACACCGTCTTGCCGAGCGACCTCCTCGGGACTTCGCACCACCTCGCACCCATTGTCCCCCAGCTGGGCCGCAACAAATTTGCTCGGATCAGCGGCGCGTCGGCGGAAGAGGCGGCGAGGTTGGTGAGCCTCAGCCTGAGCTTGCTGAGACACAGCTTTTTCCGCGCGTTCAGGAGGCTGGGCGGGAACCAGGCGCCGGTCAGTTAGATCGACCTTGCGGGGCATTGCGGGGTTCGACCGCGTTTGGGCGCGCTCCATGCACGCCGTCGCCACCCCACCAAAGAGCACAGTCCAGATCTTGGGCGTCAGGATCGCAGACGGCGAAGACGATCCCACATCCAAGCCAGAATAGTGGGACGAGGGCTTCGGCCGAGAGCGACCGGAGGGCAACCGCGTTGCCGACGGCGGAGGTGACGTGCCACCAGCACTGAAGCAGCTCTATAATCGGGCGAGCAAGGGACACTCAATCCGGGCGGCGCTGCCTAAGATTCAGCACGCGCGCAGCGAGCGCCGCTGCCGCGAGATACACGCGTCTTTCATTACTTTGCTCGACGAGTCCGCCATATTCCTGTCCGCGAACGGCGCGCTCGCCTTGCCGCAGCAGGCTCTTGAGGGGGCACCGCAGCACCGCCGCGTCAATTTCCTCCCTTCGAGGTGCGCTGGCCACCAGGTCTCCGGCCACTACGCGAACTGGGCCTCCCAAGGGCGCGCGCGGCGGCGCCGGGCTCGTCGAGCGGAACATGCTTGTCGAGCACCCCGAGGGCCACGGCGGTCTGCCACAAGTTGCGCCCAGACGGACGGGCGCGGGATTTCAACGGCGACGGCCGGGGCCCGAAGGTTTTCGATTCGGAATTTGGGCCAGGCCCGACGGGGCGTTGATCACGCAGTCTCGCCCTTTGTGGCCCGAGGCTCGCCGGGCATTCAGGTTGATTGTCGGCGATTCCGGGCGCGGAATATCACGGGCGTTTGCGCGCGATCATCGGCCCCGCGGTGTCGCGCCCATTTCCCGGGCCGAGTCAGCCCGCGTCGACTGGGTCAAGAGCGACGGGCAGATCGCACGAACTGAAGACGATAAAGATTTCCGGTTTTCCACGATGGAATTCGAACAAGATGATTATGATTCTTCCTCCGCCATGGAGAGACGATCGCTTCTTGGTTTGCTTAGCGGGGTGTCGCAACAGATTGAGCAGCGTCTTCTGCTTCCGCCGTCGTCTCGAAGTCGCCGGCGGTTCCGAGACCGCCCCGCCGCGCGGTGCCGCGCCGCGTCAAGATTTGCAGGATCTCGGACTGAAGAAGATTTCCTTTTGGAAGATTAGCCTCCGGGACCGGCAACTACGCTGCCGGCCCCAGGCAGGAGGCGCCAAGATCGAGCCAAGTCGAACGTGGAACGGACGCCAACGTCAACGAGACGACTCAGAAGTGGCCGCAGGACAACCCAGAAGGTGCCGCCCACAGGCGGACGCTGGCGTTGGAAGGCAAGACGGCGTTTTAGTCGAACACTTTGACCCGCCTCGCCTGGCCCTCCAAGTCCGCCGACGACCCGCGCATGCTGCGGCGCGACCCGACCCAGCTTGCCCCGGCGAGGAAGTTCGCGAAGCGGTGGGTCAAGCACTGGGCCTTCCTAGGCGAGCAGGGGACGGGGCGGCATCTAGCCGCGCCAATGGAAACGCGGTGGCCTTACTTCTGTCGCAGAACCAAGACTGACGTTGATCAGAGCGACCACTCTGTCTTGGAGGCGTTCGCGTGGGACCTCTAGGGCTGCGGGGGCCGTGGAAAGGACGCGCCATCCGTCGGCCGGCAGGAATGGGTCAGAGGCAGAGACATGACCGACGTGCCCCCAATGAGCCTCCGCAAGAAGTCCATGCACAATGATATCGACGAGCGTTGGCAGCCCGCGGATTGGCCGCCCGCGGGGGGCGAGGCGAGTGGACAAGAGCGACCCGGGCCCGCGGTCCACCGAGTACATGCCGACAACGTTCGGCAGTGCCCGAGATGCACGGGCCCGAGCACACCGCCCAGGATTGCGCCCGCAGGACTGGGCGCGATCACGCCGCGGTGGCCGCCCATGGGCGGCCAGACGAGAAATGGATTTCACCGAACAAGAGCACACCATGATTCAGTATGCGACGAAGTTCAACCACGCGCACCACGCACCAGACTCCAGCCCTGAGCAGACTTCGCTGGAGATGCCAACCAAGGTGAAGCAGCCGCGGGCGGAGCCACTGACCCTCGCAGATTACGACCCTACACCAGTGCTACATGGCTCACGGCGGGCTCGATCTGCAGACACATCGCGCGGCGATCCAAAAGTTGAGGGGCCGAAGGACTACGCGCAGCCGCGCTGCGCGGGGGGGCCTGGCGACGACAACTCCGCGCGGCTCAAGTAAGCTGACGATCGTGCGTGCGCACAAGGCATCCGTCACCATCACCCACGACTGCGCCGTGGACCGGTCTGCGCAGACGGCCATCCCGAACATCGAGGAATGCCTCCAACATCTTCACCAGCGCGAAGGAGGACATCTCACCGGCGCCACGGCGCAACCCCTGACACCTGATCCTTCTGCCGTTCGGCGCATGGCGAGTCGGCGACTATTGAGGGACATCGTGGACGCTGAGTTGATCGCGCTCGAGATGCGGCCCCAGTCGGACGCGCCACAGCCGATGGGTCCGAGGCATCGCTCGCGGGGACCACCTGCGACTCGGGGCTATGTTCCGGGCGCTGCGTCGGGGCCCGAACAGCAACGCGGTCGCACGGCCGGCGAGCGCCCCCGGACCAGTCAGCCTACGGCGCGCCCACGGTCTACGCGGACGACTTCGACGGAAAAGGGCAGCTCCGTGGAGTCTGGCCACGGGCCCCCCCCCCGCCGCCGCAAGCAAATGGCGGGGGGCGGGGCCCGCAGCTGAACGGGCGCGGCAGCCATGGGGCCCGCGACCGCCCTCCGCTGGCGCGACGTCGCGACCGCCCGCCGACGCTGCGGGAGCTGCACGCCCGCGAACAGGGCCGTCAACGGCGGCCCCTGCCGCCGCCCCGCAGCCCCGGCGCAATCTGACGCGGGGCGAGAGGGAGACGCCCTCTGATGAAGAGCACCGTCGGGGCCAGGAGGGGGGCGCGCCGTAGTCGTCATGGAGTAGCTCGCGGCGGGACACCGGCAGCCGGTCTACCTGGCGCGGCCGGGGCAGCCGCTGGGACTGGGGCGATCGCCGGCGCGACTCGCGGCGCTGAAGATGGGGGATTCGTCGCTCTGTCATGAGCGCCCTGCAAGTGAGGAAGGGCGACTCGTCTTTGCGATGGGCGCCCTGGCACGCTGGCGCGGCGCGAGGGCGGGCGGCAACTGCGGGATAAGTGGGCCTGCTCAGGCCTGTCCTAAGGGCATTGCCTGGACTAGCTGGCACACCTGCCATGCGCGCCGTAAAACGTTTTAGCGGTTGGCGCCGCGGGGGCCAATGCGCCTTGGGGTGCCACGAAGGCCGGCCACCTCGAGACGCGCCGTACTCGGACCCACGTGCCCCGCCGCCCCATAATCCTCGGCGCCCCAGGCAGCCCGCCCAGGACGCGGAGCGTTGGCCAGTGTGCCCATCGGCACACAGGGTCTCTTTGCGTCTAGGCGGCGGGGGGGAGTCATTACAACGCTTCCTTCGCCGTCTTTGCTGCGCCGCCCTGTCCTCTCCAACAGAGGGTTGGCGGTGCATGCTTTCACGCATAAGCATGATATGTTACTTGTGCCGTTATGTTTACTGTCAGGTCACATTTCGCGCGCGCCCAGCACGCCCCCCCGGCGGCCAGCCGGCTGGCACCTCTCTAGCTCAGTAGATTCGTTAACCAGACATTGTATGTGTTATGGCGACAAGGAAGTGCACCGCCCCAAAGCTACACTTGGGACCATTATTGCTCAACGTACAAGTACAACACGAAGATCTACATAAGCAGCAGGATCATCATACACGTGCGCCTACGTATACGAATGTCCCCAACTGGGCATTAGTAAGGACATTGTTGGAAAATCATCGGATTGGGAGGATGCGGTTGGGAGTTATGATCGTGTCATCTATTTTGCCGCGTATGTTGAATGTCCTTACTTCACAGTCGTAACATGTATCTTCCCAGTCCCTTCCTCCCAACACGATAACTGCCGTTGTCATTATGAAGCGGCCGCGGCAACCGACACATCCCCGGGAACCGCCAGATGTCAGAGATCCTCGACACGTTCCAGTCCGAATTTTCCCCGGTCCTGGTTTCGTCTTTGAACGGGGGGCCCAGCTCCAATCCAATAAATCCGCGCGGACATTCGAATGTTCATGTTCATGCTAGTTTGTATCCCGAACAACGATTCGCCAGAAGGCTTTACTGAGCTTTGAAGACATTGTTTTTCACAGACAAAACGTATTCCCACAGGGGGGATGAGCCTTAGCTCGTTCCGTCCGGCAGCCAGTTTGCCTGAGACTTCCTTAGAATCCAATCCGGAATCGCATTATAGTGCTGGTTGCATTGTAGGTGCGGACGGCCGCGATCCCTTGTAAGTAAAAGAACTCACTGCAGTGTGCATGACGGTGTTTTCGCCCTTGTCACGCCCAAGAACCTCCTGATAAATACCTAGGATTTCACGTTCTCATTTGCCGACCTCCTACTCACTTCCCCTCCGCTATTTGGTTTCTGGGAGTGTCGGCCCCCCTGCGCGGGGCCCCCGTCATATTGTAGCTCCTGGAGGGGCGCCCCAGGTAGACCTCTGGCACGAAACCGAGGCCCTGCACCGATGATCGATATCACCCCGCAGCTGCTGCTGCTGCTGCTGCTGCTGCTGCTGCTGCTGCTGCTGCTGCTGCTGCTGCTGCTTTCAGGCCTAGGCCTGCTTGCTTTTTGTTGCCTGCTTTTGGGATGCCTTGCTGGGGTGATCTTCTCCTGCATCGAAGGAGAAAAAGTTACATTAACATGAACTTCTGGCGTTCCGCGCGGATTTCTTGGATCCCCGGTGGCGCCTCGGCGCCGCCCTTGGCGCGCTCCGCACGCGAGGGAGGGGGGCCCAGCGCAGATCCGAGAGATCCAGGAGATCCAGCGGACCGTCGAGAGTTTATGCTTGTGGCGTTTTCTCTTCCTTCACATTTTTGGACGCCCTGCTGGCGTGGCCTTCTCCTGCAGGAGCTCGCCCAGCTGCTGCAGGGGCACCTGGCGGGGCCGCGCGAGGTGGACGCGAGGCCCCGGCGGCGCGCGCAGAACGAAGGGGGGGGCGGCGGGCGGCGCAGGGAGGGGGCGGCCTCTCGAGAGGACGGGGGGGGGGGGCCTCTTGGGACGGCGGGGCCTCCCCCAAGAGTAGGGTTAAGTCGGGCGTGTCCCTCTACAGGAGGGGTATTCAAGAATAGTCAAAAAAACTGTCTGGGGACTATGTTTTGAATCTTTGTTGGACTATTTGGGGGCATTTGTGGGGGATTTTTCTTCTTCTTCTTCCAAAACCCGCCTGTAGGGGGACATGCCCGACCTAAGAGGAGGGGAACGAGAAATGGCATAAACATAATAGCTCGGAGGTCCGCGCGGATTTCTCGGATCGGCGCTGGGACCCCCTGGCGGCGCCTCCGGCGCCGCCCCTGGCACGCCCGCGCGTGCCAGGGACGGGGGTCCAGCGCGGATCTAAGAAATCCAGCGCGGACTTCCGAGTTTTTATGTTTATGTCATTTTTCGTTCCCCTATCCCCCAGGAGGGCCCCAGATTCTCGGCTCGACAAGTGCATGTGCATAACTCTACGCGCTTCGCGTAGCCCCGCTGGCCCATCCAGAAGCGAGGCCCTGGCGAGCTGCCCTGAGAGAGGCCCCCGCTGGTCAGGGGGGCCTGTGCCGGGAGCGACAGAAGGACGTACACGTACAGAAATCCACGTTGGTTTCGAAAGTGCACATCGCGCGAACGTTCGTATCACGAGGCTGGTCTCGCGGACTGGGGGGCTGTGTTCATGTGCGCGGTTGGGCGCGTACGTCCTTTGTGGGCTCCCGCCTCTTGGGCATACCCTGGGATCATCCTACTCTACAACCCTCGTAAAGATTAACTTCAAAAATGTCTGACGTGGTTGAACTGCTTGTCGGAAGATCTGGGGCCGAGTATCGATGAGTGCGAGGTACTTGCATGCGCCGCCCCTCCAATGTCGGTCGACGTCAAACTTTCGAGGCAACTTCGGTCAGACTATCTTTGCCCTCGCCCCGACATTGAAGGGGCGGCGTGTCGACATTGAGGGGCGCGCCGACATCGAAATGACGTGCCAGCCACTGTTGAGGTCAATGTTGACGAGGGTAGTCGGAAGCCTGGGAGCGTGCTCCCAGGCTTTTTCGGGAGGCTTCCCTGCGCGCTTGGGCGGCCCAAAGGTTACCAACCGATCTATATATATATATATATATATATATATATATTATATATATACATATATAGATATGTATATATATATATGTATACATCTACACATACATGCATGCATGCGTGCGTGCGTGCATGCATGCATGCAAACATGCAGACAGACCGACCGACAGACAGACAGACAGACAGACAGACAGACAGACAGACAGACAGACAGACAGACAGACAGACAGACAGACATTCAGACATACATACATACATACATACATACATACATGCATACATACATATATACATACATACATAGTACAGGGAAGTTTAGCTTGGGGCGCGAACCACGCGTAACGTGAAAGGATTATGGCAAAGGGCCCCAGAGGCTCTTGAGACTCTGGACAAAACATACAAATGCATGAACATAATTTCTCGGAGGTCAGCACGGATTCCTTGGATCGGCGCTGGGCCCCCCCAGCGGCGCCTCCGGAGCCGCTCCTTTCGCGCTCCTCCGCGCACCAGGGAGGGGAGTCCAGCGCCGAACAAAGAAATCCGCGCGGACCTCCGAGAAATTACGTCTCTGCTGTTTCTGTAGGCCTTCTTAGAGCCAGACGTCGTCTGACGTGCTTTATTCAAATCGCGGCCCAAGAGAGCCCAACCCGTTCCCAGGGGTAGCTCTTCACCCGGGACCCACTTCCGATGGCCTTGGGGGCCCGATAACAGGCCCCAGAGGCCGAAAGAAGGGAGAGGCGCCAGAATTTAACAAAGCATAGCGCCAGAGGTCTGGGCTCTTGCGACGCTGCCCCCCCTCGAGCCATTCCCCGTGAGAGGGCGGAGGGAGGCTTCGTGCGATGGCAGGGGCCTTCTCAGAAGGGCCCGGAGGCTCCCGAGAGGCCCTCTTGCAGCCCAGACGACCCCCGACGTCGTGATTCTGTCGCAGCGCGGACTCCCGAGGTCCAGGCCTCTTTCCCCGGGACCGGCTTTTCATACCGAGTCGTTCTTTTGACGGTCCTGGGGCCCGGCGAGGGCCCGCAGAGGCCGAAAGCAACCAGATAGCTTGGCAGAGCCCTCTAGAGTAGCAGGAGGTGGTGAGGCGCGCCGAGGCGTAGGAGAGGAGCACGTCCAGGAATCCCTGAGAAAGAGAGGATGCAGCCAGGACCAACGGGTCGAGGAGTAGAAGAGAAGCACGGCCGGGAGGCCCCGAGAAAGAGAGGGCGCAGCCAGGACAAGGGGGTCCAGGAGTAGGAGAGAAAAGCACGACCAGGAAGCCCCGAGAAGGAGAGGGCGCAGCCAGGACAAGGGGGGTGAGAGCGCGGCCGTGTGCACCTCGGTGTGCTCTTGGCCAGGGGTCGCGGCCGCCCAGTCCAGACATGCAGCCCGCACGGCCCCGGAGCATGGGTTGGGAGGAAGTCTTTGGGCGTTGCGGAATGAGGGGTTCATGAATGAGGGGGGGGGCGAGGGTGGTCCGAAAAGGCACCCAAACAGTACCTAAACGAGCCCCCTGGGGCTCCAGAGGGGGCCCGGAAGAGGCACGAAATGGGACCGTTTCTGACCCCCCCCATTCATGACCCCCCCATGAAGCCACGCCCACCCAAAGTCTCGGACTCTAACAGGATTTCCTGAGCACGCTCGCCTCCTTCAGCGTTAGCAGCAGATCTTGGCCTACGCTTGTTCTGACCAGAGTCTGGTCCAGGTTCTTTATTAATGATGATGATGATGATGATGATGATGATGATGATGATGATGATGATGATGATGATGATGATGATGATGATGCTGATGCTGATGCTGATGCTGATGCTGATGATGCTGATGCTGATGCTGATGCTGATGATGATGATGATGATGATGATGATGATGATGATGATGATGATGATGATGATGATGATGATGATGATGATGTTCTCTTGGTCCTATTGTGAAGGCCTGGCGGCATCCACCTGGAATCGGCGATAAATCGCAGTGAGCTCGGTGATAGGCTCCCGATAGCACATCCACACGCTCCTGGGCGGGGGTGGCTTATCGGGCCCCGATCGGCGATGAGTGGGCGATTGGGGGGTCGACGCGTCCACCCTGAGCCCATCGCCCCCCCCTTATCGTTGCCCTTGAGCAGGTCCCCGAGCCGTGCGGCGCCGGACCGTGCGGCGCGGCCCTCCCGGGATTTCTCGAGGTCACCGCGCGGCCTGTCACCACACGCTGTGGGGACGCCCCGAAAACAAGGGGGGGCACCGAGGGGGGCGCTCTCCGGAGAGTGCAGCGGGGGGGGGGCTCCTTGGCATGGCATGGGGCCTTCTCGGGAGGGCTCCCTGCGGCTCCCGAGAAGCCCCCTCGGGCCCAGACATCCTCCGACCTGGTTTTCCCGATGCGCGGCCCCAGAGGCCCCAACCTCTTAACCCCTGGAGATAGCTCTTCGCCCTGGCACCACGCGGCCTGTCACCACACTGTTGGGCCGGCTGCATGCAAGGAAATATAAGTTTTTCGCCAGAGTGTCTTTTCATATCAACGTTTCAAAGTCTCCAGGTGGTTGGATGCGATGCGGTAGCTGTGGCTTGTGCGCTCGGGTTTGACCTCCCCGCGCCCCTGAAGGTCGCGCACCAAAGGTTACTCTTTCCGAGGGTGACGCTTCGTGCAGCCGATACGGGCCACTGAGTGCAAGCACTGGTTGGGGACAAAGCCCTCCGTCGTAATTTGTTCAAGACGCAAGGCCTCCCAGATGGGGTCGGAGCAGATGGAGTCGGAGGATCGCGCCACATCGCGCCGCATCGCCGATACAGCGTTAATGCTGCCCCATGTGGAGCCCGACGTTCTCCGCGCTGGCGTCGCCGATGCATCGCCGACGTCGCCGATGCATTGGCGACTCGGTGCAATACTCTGACCCCATCCACGCGGACCCCGTCTAGGAGGCCTCCGAAGACGCGAGGGCGCTCGGGCCCACGCAGAAAAGCGAGGTGGGTGGCGCTGGCATGTGCGCGCCAGCTGCCCGCGTAGTTGAGGCTGCGCGCGGGCGCCCTCGTTGCCAGTGCAGCGCGCCGAGCCGGCGACCCGCGGAAGCCTCCGCGTGCACGACGGTCGTTGAACGTAGGTGCACACTGTGCATGTCTAATTCTTCGAAAATTCTTTGATTCTTTGGGGGGCAAGATCTGTTCATGTCTACTTCTTGTATCCTGGGCCTCTTCCTGGCCACTAATTAGGGGGGCCAGGAGCAATCAGAAACGAACACAACTAGAAATGAGCACGGTTAGAAATGAGCGACGTGTATCTCTGGATTCCCAGATTCCCACCTTTTCTAGGCGCCTTCCTGCTCCAAGGATCCGAGTGGTGTCATGGTCCTCTCCTCTCCAGGGGGCGGGCGGAGAGCCAACGCTGCTTCCGACGCGCCCTCCTGCTTCGTGCCTCTGCCTGGTTACACTTCTGCCGAGCGACGGGTCGGGTCGCCCGCTGTGTCATTCTGCGTCAGACCCGCTGTGAGAAGGCGAGAACCCCCCACCCCCAGTCCCGACTCCCACCCCCTCGAGCCAGCGAGTCAAGGGGTCGGGACTGGGGGTAGGGGCGCATTCTCCATTCCTGGACCCCGAGAAAATCCACCCCCCCCCCCACCCCCAGCCCCGACCCCCTGGATCGCTGGTTCGGGGACTGGGGTCGGGACTGGGGGCGGGGGGCTGCACTCTCGCTCTCTCGCGCTGCCTTCTCCGCCGCCGAGGTGGGAGGCGCCCCCCCGCCGCGACGCCGGCGGCCGCGCCTGCTGCCTGCCCTGCCCCGGCGCGGGCCGCGGCGCCGGGCCCCAGGCTCCGCGCCCCCCCCCCCCCCCCCCCCGACGGGCGCTCGGCGGGCGGGTCCGGCGTGCAGTCGGGCGTGCCCCTCGACAGGAGGAGTATTCAAGAATGGTGAATTGTGTTTTGAAAATGTTTAGGTGTTCGATTGTGTTTGGGTGCTCGATTATGTTCCCTGGGGGGCGATTTGTTGATTGTGTTTTGGATATGTTTGGGGGTATTTGGGGGGGGTGCTTCTTACTCCGTAAGGGCTTCGCCCCCTGCCGCCGGCCCCCTCTCTCGGAGAATGGGGAGTATTCAAAAATGGTGAGAGGAAATAGACTGGGGGGGGCGATGTTTTGATTATTTGTTCAACCTGTTTGGGTATTTTTGGGGTACAGTCGGGGCGCTGAAGAAGGAGCCCTTCTCGTTGGGGAGGGGCTCCGTGATCCTTCATTGTTTTACAGCTTGCCTGAGGTTATCCTTAGGTGTTTTCGATAGGCAATCAAAGTTTGACTTCACGAAAACAGGGGCACCGTTCCTTATTTGGGGTTCCTTAGGTCAACGCCCCGACTGTATGTGTTTGTCATCCGTCCAAGATCCGCATGTAGGGGGACATGCCCGACCTAAGTCTGGTGGCCCTCAGCGCCATGGAGAAGCAGCGGGCCGCATCCGATCGCCAGAACATTCGGAACCAGATCAGATCGAATCGGCCAGAGTCGATGTCGAATCGGGCCGACCGGATCGGCATGGGCCCCCTGCCCGATCCCCCTTAGCAGCCGCCGCGCCCACCCCTAGAGGAAGAAGGAACTGCCACAAACGTAAGCTTTCGGAGCTCCGCGCGGAGTTCTTGGATCGGCGCTGGGACCCCCTGGCGGCGCCTCTGGCGCCGCCCTCGGCGCGCTCCGCGCGCCGAGGAGGGGGGTCCAGAGCGGAGCCAAGAGATTCGCGCGGGCCGTCAAGAGCTTAAGTTTACGCAAGCGTTTCTTCCTCTAGGGGTGGGCGTGGGGGTTGCTAGGATCGGGCAGGGCCCGTTCCGATCCGGACGGCCCGATTCGACAGCGCCTCTGGCCCATCCGATCTGATCTGGTTCCGATGTTCTGGCGATCGGAAGCGGCCCGCTGCTTACGTTAAGTCGGGCCTGTCCCTCTACGGGGGGAATAGTCAAAATGGAAAAAAACAAATAGTATGGGGACTCTTGTGCCATAAGCTGTACTGTGCTGCATCTCCCTCGTTTGAGTTGTGGGGTGCCCGTTTATATAAATAATCGCTCGGATCATGGGGTCATGCACCCGCAGCACATTCTTTATGTTTTCACCCTCCTCCTCCTCCTCCCTCCCCCCAGAAGGTGGTGACATTTACCCGGCCGACCAACACTGCGCATTCCCGTTTTAATGTGTCAATTATAGCCCCCGTGAGGGGAAGCGGATATGTTGTCAGTATTTTGTGGCTTTGCTTGCGAGGATAAAAATTGATTATTTGTTTTAATATGTTGGGGTACTTGTTGCAGGCTTGTGCCCAAAATCCGCCTGTAGGGGACACGCCCGACCTAAGGCGTACATGGCGCTGTTGTGCATTCTGGCGCGACCGAAGCGGTTCGATTCCGACTCCGTGTGTCGGTGCAGCCCGGTCCGACGGACATGTAGGTACATTCTGATGTCCCGAGTCGATGTTGGTTTAAGGCGGGCCTGTCCTTCTGCAGGAGGAATATTCAAAAATAGCTTTAAAATAGTATAGGGGCGATGTTTTTAGTACCCTTGGGGCATGTTTTGCGCATGCTTTGTTTATCTTATATTTTTCGTCCAGAATCCCCCTGTAGGGGGACGCGCCCGACTTAAATGTTGACTGATCCTGCCGATGCCGCTACCCTTTCCTCGCTATCGCCTTTCTAGGCCTCCTGGGGTAGGAGGGGTTCTCTGTGGATGTCAAGGTGGGTTGTATCTTGCCTGACCTATCTTATGAGTGGGTAACAAACGGCCCAGGTAGTTTTGGGGGATAGGTGAATCCGCCAAGTGGGCGGAGCCCACTTAGCCCGAAAGGCCCAGGCCCTAGTCATTGGATGCCAGAAGGTTCTGGCCGCGACCCACGAGACCGATCGCTTCCGGTTTTGCTTCACATTCGGGCATCGTCGCGAGCAGTGCGCTTCCAAAGCCAAGCGGTCGCGACCGATCGGTCGCGTCGTCTTCCGGGGAGGCCCCGAAGACTTCTCAGAAGGCCTGGGAGCTTCCGGGCCTGCTGCGAGGGCCCGCCCCTTCTCACTCTTCCCCCGCTGGCTCGCCGCCGAAGCTCGCGGGCCTCCAGCGGCCGTCCGGGGGCGGCCCGGGCACGCCCTGGAGCGCTGTCGGCGAGGCGCAGCTGCTGCGAGGCACCCACCCGAGGGCGAGAAGGGCTCCAGGGAGCGAGGAGGGCATCTTGCAGCAGCTCCAGGGGCCGGGGAGGGCTCCCACCCCTTCAGGGCCCAGAGTCCGAGGGCCGCCGCAAGCCGCCAGGGTTTCGAACGACGAGAGCATGTCAGGGCCCGTGGGAGTAGGTCGGGCATGTCCTCCTACAGGGTGAGCTTGGAAGAAAAAATAAACAAAATACAAAGAATCAAGAATTGCAAAAATAGTGTAAACATCGCCCCCTGACTTTCTAAAGAATCAAGTGTTTCAGACTCTTCCTGTAGAGGGGCATGCCCGACTTAACTGTGGGACACACATGTTCCCTCGGCCCTGATCCAGGGCGCGTTCTGACCAGAATGCCAAGGCGGATCAGGCCGTGGCGACGGGGAGCCCCCAATGGAGGCCCTAAGAAAGGACAAGCCAAAACATGTTAGCCACAGAGTAGACCCCAAGCAGTGCGTGGTTGCGCTCTGGAGGTGCAAGTTGTGCAATGTAAGCTATGCGGTGAAAGCTATGTCGTGTAAGCTACGTGGTGTGAGCTATGGAGGTGCAAACAATGCGGTGTAGGATCTGTGTGGTAAACAGCGTCGTGTAGGGCATGGGGTGTGAACTTGAGGTGAAACAAATGGCGAATAAGCTACATGATGGCAGCAAACATATGGTGAATAAGCCACATGATGTCGGCTATGTTGGGTAAGGTATGCATTGTAAGCAGTATATGGTGTGAGGTATGTTGTGCAAGATGTGTGGTGGAAGCTATGTCGCGTAAGCTTAGAGCACGGGGCGCCCACGAGGCGGCACGGGCGGCAATGTGGCGCAACCTCGGGAGACCCACCCAGCGCACAGGGCACTCACGAGGCGCTCACGAGGCGGCACGGACGGCATCCTGGAGCAACATCGTGCAACCACCCAGCGCAGGGGGCGCTCACGAGGCGGCAACGTGGCGAACACCCGGCAAACCAATCCAATCACTTGAGCGGCACAAGTAAGAAACCCTAGTTGCAAGCACGGCGCGGGGGAAAACCTGCCCCAGCAAAGTGCCCCAGCAGCAGCAAGGGTGAAGAAGCAGCTCGAGGAGTGGGAGGTCGGCTGGTGAGAGCGTGCCTTCTCGGGTGTTCCGAGGGAGCCCCAGAAACAGCAGGCGGGAAAGGGGTGAGCGCACGGC
>CAUYUJ010014390.1:162500-167500 GCA_963575745.1 Prorocentrum cordatum | reverse complement strand
GTCAGAGTAGATGGGGTCGGGGCATCGCGCCGCATCGCCGACGCATCGGCGATGCATCGGCGATGCGGCTCGGTGTGGATCCCGACTTTCTCCACGCCGACGAACCGCCGACGTCACCGACGCATGCATCGACGATGCGGCGAGATCATCCGACCCCTATCTTACCCCGATCCCATCAAGGAGGCCTCTCTGAGCAGGCGATCGCAAACA
Organism: Prorocentrum cordatum; assembly: GCA_963575745.1. Taxonomy (NCBI): domain Eukaryota; class Dinophyceae; order Prorocentrales; family Prorocentraceae; genus Prorocentrum; species Prorocentrum cordatum. The sequence goes on along the minus strand of CAUYUJ010014390.1, from coordinate 167,290 downwards.
TGGATCAAAGGGGGCGTGGATTCGCGACGGGTCCCGTTCCCATGGGACATCGCGCATTCCCGCCGCCGAGCGAGGCGGCACGAGTCGCATTATGGGGAGGGCACCTCCCCCGACCCATGGCTTTGGCGACCGAGCGCCACATCCATGGATCGTTAGTCCATGTTTGCGCGCCCCCGATATGAGCAGCGGCATGGGTACTCCAGAGTTCGTAATAAAGGGAGGGGGGTCTCATTTCGGGGGGGGGTCTCTTCCAGGCTATCTTGGAGGGCCTGGGGGGTCTGGGGACGATGTCTTGGAGGGTTCTCCCACGGGGGAGGTCTGACATGGCTTGTCTTGGGATGGGTCCAGACCCCAATCCTTTTATTACGAGATCTGGGGCACCTTGCCCTGGTCTCTCCCAGGACGTGCTGGACGCCGCCGCCGAGCTGTCGGGGGCGGACGAGGGGAGCACCAGCCTCGGGCGGCGCCTCGGCGGAGGGCACCACCTGCGCAGTGTGCCCCGACATGCCCGCGTCGGGGACGCACGGCTGCATTGGACTGGGCGTAAATCGGGCTTGTCCCTTTACAGGGGGAATATGCAAAAATTGTACAAAAAAATTGTATGGGGACGATTGCTTTACAATTTTTGACTATCTGTAACTATTTGTCTGGTATTTTTCATTTCCCCTCAAAATCCGTCTGTAGGGGGACATGCCCGACCTAAGACTGGGCTGGTGGGAGAACCCTCAGCTTGGCGCCGTGAGCGAGTGTGCTCCGACGTTGCCCTCAACAGCAAAGCTTCGGGGCACGCCCGAGGTTTCCTGTGTATGCATTCGTCGCCGCGCCGTTTGTTCCGACGCGTGGCCTCGTGTCTTGGGGATGGCGCCGCGGGCACCAGGGCAAACTCCGCCTCGGGAGCAGGGCTTGCCGTGGGGGTTCCCGCGGCGCCGGCTGCGTCTCCTTGGGCGCGTGGCGCAGGGCCTGTCGCGGTTTTGGCGTGGTGTCGGCGTCGTCCATTTGGGCGCGTCGAGTCGAGAACAAATGGCGCGGTGACAGGTCTGGTCGCGCTTCAATGATGTCACAGACACAAGTACAGATCGATGCCCAGGAAAATGTGGGGAAATATGGGAAGCGGAGGGGAAGACGAACCCCCAGAAGGTATGGAGAAGTATGGGGAACCCTGGGACTTGTGTACATGTGTTTGCGTGTCCCTGGGCCCCTTCCGGGAAGTCTTCTGGCGTTCTGGCCTGGGGCCGTCAGCAAGGCCACTCGGGGGCGACGAGCCGGTCTCCCGTGGGAGGCCTCCAGACTCCAGACTTCCGGGCGGCCACGCTGTGGAAAACAAAAACCACTGCGCCGGTGCCTCGCGCGACCCGGTTTTGTCTCCGTTGGGCCTCGAAGGGGCCGACCTCCCCATGGGTGAAGGCTCGGGGGGAGGCCACGACCCGAGCTTCGCCAGACGAGGAAGGCGAGCCTGGCTCGGGCGCCGATGGTTTCGGCTGACATCATGGACTGCATGGCTTTAGGCCCGTCACCAGCAGCCTCCTCCTCCTCCTCCTCCTCGTCCTCGTCCTCCTGCTCCCTGTCCAATCTCCTGCATGTGACCTCGCGCGTGAAAATGCTATTTTCGCCACCACTTTTAGTGTCTATTCCTACCACACTGCTAAGGGAGTGGCCGCGACGCAAGATGGATCGCCCCTCACGCTACCGCAGCAACTTGGCGTAGTGAAAGCTGCACGAGCTAAAAATGCCCAGCAAAAATTCTCGGCTTCACCTTCGCCTCTAACGTTGCTCGGCTGGTCGGCCTTACAGATGGCTGGAACCAGCAGCCCAGCGTTGAGTAGCGTGAGACATCGAACCCATCATGGTACTGGCGCTCCTCCTCCTCCTCCTCTTCCTCCTCCTCCTCCTCCTCCTCCCCAGGGGAGGGGGAAAGGGGGACACCTCCTCCTCCTCCTCCTCCTCCTCCTCCTCCTCCTCCTGCTGCCGGCGAGTCCTGAGCGCTCGGATTTCTGAGACGGGCTAGAGGGTACGGGTCCTTCCGCTTGTTCTGCGGCTTCGTTCACATCTCCTAGCTCTTCCAGCACGAGCGCACCAGATTCCACAAGTACCTCTTCATCACCGGAGGGCACGAGGTCGGTGACCCTCATGGGCGGCCCTGGAGCTCTAGAAGGTCACCGCACCTCCTGCGCCTCAGAACTGCTGCCGCTTCGCGGCTGCCCTCCTGGCGTCCCCCCAGCGGTCACGCTGCTGAACATCAAGAAACTACGGCCTCACACCGGGAAACCGCCGCCGCCTTAAGGGACGGCGTATCGTCGCTGGGCCTCCGCTGCGCCGCATCTGCGGCTGGTGGCAGTTGGCGGCGACCTGAACTTCGATGACGGCGCCCATTTAGCCTACGCGGACCCGCGGCAGACCCCGCGCCGTGAGACCCGACGGGACCAAGCCGTGCCGCGGTACTAGCATCAGTTGTTGGGCTGTTTTCTTCAAGTGAAGACCGACTCTCCCATGCACTACGACGTGCATCGGCTGAAATCGTCGACCCTGGACAGGTTGCACGTATCGCTGCCGCCGGAGGCTGCGTACGGCATCTCCTTGCGCGCCTACCTCGCCTCGGACTCCGCGACATTGTCGGGTCGAAGGCTTAGTGACCACGGCATCGTCATGCTGCAATCCGGCGGTGCCGCAGTCCCAGTACGGCAGGATCGCCCCATTCCTGATTGGATTTGCAAAGGGCCTCTGATCGCCTTCGCGTTCGCGAAGGTGGTGGCTTCCTCCAGGATGCCCAACGACGACTCGATTCAGGCTTGGAAGGTCACGAAGGCCAACATCTCAGTCGCCAGCCCCACGCGGAACGTTCTGACTCCGGAGCCTGACCTAAGCACGCACGCGTCCTACCCCGACGCGCGCTTGCTGGTCCTCTGCGCCGTTGGCAGAGCTCATTGGCCCATTGGCGCGAAAACACCCGAACGCTCAGCACGCTGGTGAACTCTGCGCCGATGCCGACGACCTTCATCGCGGCCTCCGCATAGGCATGCGGCGCCTTCTGGAAAGGCGGGGCGGCGCGAGCTGCCGAGACAGCCCAGCTCTGGCGACCCTTCAAGAGCGCCCAGATCCTGGCATGAAGGCGGGCCTGTCCCTCTGCAGTAGGAATCTTCAAGCATAGCCAGAGAATAGTATGGTGACGATGTTTCTACTACTTTTTGCTATGTTTGCTTATGTTTTGAGTCTTTTTTGTGTGTCGTCCAAAATCCGCCTGTCGGGGGACACGCCCGACGTAATCCTGGCAGGAACTCCCCGGCCCGAGGCCCACCATGCTGCGCTGCGCCCGCGGTATTCAAGGAGGAATATTCAAACATAGGCAAAAAATGGCTTGGGACTAAGTTTGCATATGTTTGGAGTTTGTTTTATTTGTCGCCCAAAATCCGCATGCATAGGGGGACGCGCCCGACCTGATCCTGGCAGGAACTCCCCGGCCCGAGGCCCGCCAGGCCGCGGGCGGCGCCCGCGGGCCGAGCGCTGCCGTGCCGCCCGCGGCCCCGCAGCCGAGCGGCGGCCCCGCCGGGACGGCCGCGGCCCGGCGAGACCACCGGCCGTTCGGGGCCGATCTTCGCAGCCAAAGGTCAGCGTCGCTTCACCGACCCCCATCCCCATCCCCATCCACAGACCCCACCCAATTCCCCCACCCAGACCCCACCCCACCCAATTCCCACCCAATTCCCAATTTCCCATCCCCATCCACAGACCCCCATCCCCATCCACAGACCCCACTGGCCATTCGGGGCCCCCAAACGGGGTGGTGACCACACCGTGTGGTGAGTCGGTGGGGATTCTGGGGTCGCCGCACGGGTTTGGGGCCCGGGTTTGTTCTCCGAGGATGGCTCGGGCGACCGGGGCCTCCGAGGCCCAATTCCCCCCCCCCTCAGTGGGGGATGCACCCCTTCGAAACCCGGAGGGAACGACCTCTATCCCTATCTCTAGGGGGGCAAAATCGGCCAGCGGGGCCCAGGCCACGCCGCTGGGGATGGGGATCGGTTACACGATATTCAAAAGAGGCTCCCCTGGACGAGGTCCACAAGTACCTGCAGTGTCACTTCCCTCCAGCTCCCCGACCTCCAGCTGCCGCTGCCGCAGGTCGAGGATGTAGAAAAGGGCGGCCCGCTGCGCCTGCCCCACGACCCCTATGGCCCCGACGGCAGCCCCTGCTCGGCGTGGGCGCGTGTCCCCGGTGCCGCCCAGCGCCTTCGCGCGGCCTCGCTTGCCCTCGTGGGCGGTGCCACGCCCCCAGCGGGGTCTGGACGCATCACGGCTCCGATGCGCACCGAGAGCCAACGATTCCGCGTCGGCTGTGCAGGCAGCGAGGGAGCCCGCCGAGACGAGGCCGAGGGTCCTCAGGAACTCCGACGCGAAGCGGGTGGCATCTGCGGCCAACCGGTGCCTGCCGGTGGTCGCGGAGAGCGCCCGGCGCGGCGTCGTCTACGGGCGTAGCATCCTGGAGAACGTGTGGCGCCTCGACGCCCAAGGCGAGGGTCGCCACGCTCGACTCCGACGAGGTGCTTGTGCGCCGTTGGCCGCGCCTGCTCTCCTTGGACGTGGCCGCGGCATTCCCGAGCCTCGCCTTGGGGGTGACCCTTCGCGGCGCTCTGCCAGCTCGGAGTCCCGAAGCCTTCCCTCTACCTGATCAGGGCTCTTGCGATGGGCAGCACTGCTGGACCCGCATCGGCTCGCAGGCCTACCACATGAGCCTCGTGCTCACGGGCGTTGCCCAGGGCTGCCCCCTCTGGGGCACCCTCTGGGCCCTTGCCACGGCG
>CAUYUJ010014390.1:152500-157500 GCA_963575745.1 Prorocentrum cordatum | reverse complement strand
TGTATAGACTGCAGTTGTACCCGCCCAGTGAGCTTCTTATTCACCAGTTCCGTGAGGCTGTGATGCGCCTGACTGCAGGCCCAAGGAATGCCATTTCATGTAACATCGGCGTCAAGCTTAAGTCGATTGGGTTTCGATCGGAGTTTGTTGAGATCTTGGCCGTGTCTAGAGCTGCCCACATTCGTTACTTCCTTCGATCTCGTTGTCTTTATGGCGTCTTGGAAGACTTGGAGGCTACTCGGGAGGACCTTGAGCATACTCCGTATCGTTGGCACGTGGGGTGGAATCAGGATTCTTTCTTGGGGTTTGCATGGAGGTCGAGGTCTTGGTTTTCTAGGCTGAACTTGGAGCTTTCCGCAGGCACCCCCAAGCTTCAACATCAATTTTACCTTGCCTTTAGAGCCCTTCAACACTCTGAACCCGTTCGTCACACCATTCTTCGTCGCATTCGACTGTTGGATCTCAGCCTTGACATGGGACATGTCGACTGTTTCTGCAACGCTATTCATCGTATTTGTTCTGTGTCCTCTATGTACGTTGGTGTTGCACCGCTCAGATTGATCACTGGATCAGTGTGCACCTCAGCTCGATTTCACTCGTGCGCTGCCGGCTGTTTATTTGGTTGCCTGCCTTCTGCCAGCGAAGATCTTGACTCCATTCGCCATTATGCTCAGTGTCCAGAACTTCAAAGATTATTCCGCTCCTGGTTGGGTGAAGATTTGGAGGTCCGTCGTGCACATGTGAGACAACATTGGTTCCTCTCCTGCTCTCTCCTCTTCTATGATTCCGTGAAGGCCTGTTTGAAGCGCGCTGCCTGTGTTGATGTTTTTTTTTGCTGCCCTTAACTCTCGGCGGCTGAGGCGTGACGCCTCGCCTGCCGGGGCCTGTGAAGCGCGATTGCGCATCACTGCTCGCAGGCACCGTGCCCTCTCACGTGCTTGGAGCTTTGATTCCTCCACCTCGCTTTTCGGCGCGACAGCGGCCGCTTCCCAGTGGAGCGCTGCCCGCGGCGCGTGTTCCTGGCACCCCGCGTGGCAGATGGGTGCTCAGAGAGTTGAGAACTGCTCGACCGAGAGTCGACCGCCGGAATCAAACTTAAACACGGCGAGAACCGTGCTTTTTATATATATAATAAAAAAAAAAAAAAAAAAAAAAAAAAAAAAAAAAAAAAAAAAAAAAAAAAAAAAAAAAAAAACGCCCACACGACGTCGAATACCTCCTCGACCTTCGATTCTCCTGGGAGGAGGTGGCGGCCCCCCTCCCAGGTGGCAAGCCCCCTCCCAGACCCCCGACGTGATGATTTGTCCAGATCGTCCCTCTGCTCCGCCCGCTGGAAAAACCACGCCGCGAGGGGATCCCCGAGCTTCGAGGGGAAGAGGTGGCGACCCCCTCTGGGAGGAGGAGGAGGAGGAGGAGGAGGAGGAGGAGGAGGAGGAGGAGGAGGAGGAGGAGGACGAGGAGGAGGAGGAGGAGGAGGAGGAGGAGGAGGAGGTGTCCCTCCCCGCCTGGGCGCCGCCCGGGCCAGCCTGCCCCCGCTCGCCGGGCACGTGCTGGCCTCGGCCCAGGCGCTGGACGCCGTGCTGGGGCTGCACCTGGGGCTGCTGGAGCGGGCCGACTTCGACCCGCAGCTGGGGGCCTGCCTGGCGACGCCGCTCGGGGCCAAGGCCCGGGGGGACGGGGCTCCAGTTGGGCCTGCCCCTCTACAGGAGGCATGATCAAAAATAGTCCAAAAATCGTCCGGGGACCATCTTTGGACCATTTTTTGAATCTGTTTTGAATATTTTGGGGGTTATTCTTATGTTTCGCCCCAAATCCGCCTGTAGGGGGACACGCCCGACCTCAGACAAGACCTTCTCTCAGATCCGGGCGCTGCGCTCTCGCGCGCCAGCCTCCGGCCCCAGGGCCATCACAGGTCGATCGGGGTGGAACAGTGCCGCAGAAAGGCGAGGTTGGGGCCTCCTCGGACGGGGGCTAGGACGAGGATGAATCCTTTCCAGAGCGTGCCAGAATTCTCTCAGAGCGCCCTGGAACGCTCTGAGGGGGCCTCGGCGGCCGAGACATCGTCCAGAGCCGCCGCATCTCAGAGAGATTTCTGATCTATCCTCACCGAGCGCGTTCCACTTCTCGCAAAGTGCCTACTCGCAAACGTTTGAACAAAAAAAAACATGCCTGCTTCGAGAATTCCCGCGGCGGCTCCAGGTCCTTGGCAAGGAGTTACCCTGCGAGTGGTGCGCGCTCGCCTACATCCACACGCTATTATATGAGTAGTGTCTGTGCGTCGGCCCCCCCAAGGGTCGACGCGCGCGCTCGGTACATCGGCGGCAAGCGAGGGGGGGGGGCGAGGGGGAAGGAGCAGGCCCTCGCAGACGGCGGCGGGGCTTCTCGGAAGCCCTCTGGCCTTCTGAGCAGCTGTCCGTGTCTGCGGGAGCGGCGCAGGAGACTCCTCAGAAGGCCGGGGCGCTTCCGAGCCTTCTGGGAAGGCCCTCCTTGACCTTCTGAGACGTTGTCTGTGTCTCGGGGGGCGGCGCAGGAAACTCCTCGGAATGCCAGGGGGGGGTCCCGAGCCTTCTGGGAAGGCCCGGCCCCTCTCCCGCCCCCCCCCCTCGCTCGCCGCCGAGAGCCGTGCTCGGTGGCGGGCGCGTTCGGGCAATACCGCCCGGGCAACGATTCAAACACAAGATGCTTGTCTTACATGTTCGAGTCGGGCGTGCACCGCCCGGGTAACGATTCAAAACACAAAGTGCTCGTGTCTTAGATGTTCGATGCGGGCGTGCACCTCCGCGGGGGCGCAGGGTGCCAATTAGCACGTCCTCCTGCATCCCGAGGGGGCCCAACAGCGCGTCCTTCTGCCTCCCGAGGGGGCCCAACAGCAGCGTCCTTCTGCATCCCGAGGGGGCCCAACAGCAGCGTCCTCCTGCATCCCGAGGGGGCCCGGGCCTCCGACGATCCGCTCGTGTCCGCCCCGGCGCTTTTCCTCTCCTGGACGTCGGCCCTGTGGGTGCCCGTTGCCGGGCACCCGAGGGCCAGCCGAGAGGGATCGGGGCAGAAAGCTACCCTGGAGTCGGGCCTGTCCCTCTTCAGGAGGCATGTTCAAGAATAGGCAAAAAATAGTCTGGAGGCGATTTCTCGATCATTTGCTATGTGTTTCTTTTGTTTGATGTTTTCGACTATTTTTGATGATTCGTCAAAAATAGTCTGGGCCGAAAAACTACCCTGAAGTCGGGCCTGTCCCTCTGCAGGAGGAATGTTCAAAAATAGTAAAGAAAATACTCTGGAGACGATTTCTCGATCATTTGTTATGTTTCTTGTTTGTTTGATGTTTTCGATTATTGTTTGAGTACTCGTCCAAAAAATAGTCTGGAGACGATGTTTCTATCATTTTTTGTTTTTTTGTTTTATAGTTTTGGTGGTATGTTGTAGCTCTCGTCCAAGATCCGCCTGCACGGGGGACATGCCCGACCTGAAGCTGCCCCCGCGGAGGGGGTCGGAAGCACCGGGGCCGCGGGTTGGCAGAGCCACGTCGGAGGAGAAGGCAGGGGACGGCATGCGCATAGGCCAGCGGAGGCCCGCCCGGACTCGCCGTCGAATCGGCGTTGGGGGTGCACCTCCCGTGGCGCGCGGAGACGCGGCCAGCACTAGGTCGGGCGTGTCCTCCTACAGGCGGATTCTGGACGAAAAACAAAGAATAGCCCAAACAAATAGCAAAGACAGCATAAACAAATAATAGAAAAATCGTCCCCAGGCTATTTGTTGACTATCTGTGAACACTCCTCCTGTAGAGGGACATGCCCGACTGAAGGCCAGCATGGGCTCGGCCACGCGCAGAGTGGGGGAGGGGGAGGGGGGAGAGGCTTCTTAGGAGCACCCCTGTTTCTTAGAAGGTGCCGGCCTTATCGATGAATGTAAGGCCGGCGTCTTGTCTAAGGCCCAGCTCTCGTGGCGCGCGGAGACGCAGCCAGCATGCCCAGACCTTTCAGGACGGCCAAAAGATAGCGCCAGGACATCGATGTCCACATTCCAGTCGAGGTTTTAGGCACTGCAGATATGGGTCTGTGCGTCTGGAGGCTATGTTTTAGCATTCTCGAGGCTCAGGGTGAGCGAGGGCTGGACATACATATGGTGCAGGCTGTCACTCCAGCGCTCGGGGCCTTCTGCAGCCGGGCACGCCGGGCGTCCGCACGAGCATGCAGCGCATGGCCCCAAGATGTTCCGCGTGTGAGTCCAGGCATGACATGTATATATGCTCCCGCGCATTGCGGCCTCAATTTGCATACAGCGTGTCCCCTGTTGCCATTCCGCCGGAGCAGTCGACCTCTGCCCAACCGCCGACGGAAAAAAGTGTGTGTGTGTGCTTGTATGTGCGTGTGTGTATATACGTGTGTGTGTGTTGTGTTGCTGTGTTGTGTTGTGTTGTGTTGTGTTGTGTTGTGTTGTGTTGTGTTGTGTTGTGTTGTGTTGTGTTATGTTGCGTTGTCTTGTGTTGTGTTGTGTTGTGTTGTGTTGTGTTGCGTTGTGTTGTGTGTGTTGTGTCATGTCGTGTCGTGTTGTGCCTTGTCGTGTCGTGTCGTGTCGTGTCGTGTTGTGTGTTCCAGTTCCCTCCTTCCCTCCTCCTCCTCCTTCGGCCGCCCCCCCGCGTCTCCTTCCAATTTCCTGCATGGTGGCACATTTCGCCTTAACGGTATCCCCGTGTTGATTGTTCTTTCGCCAGCGCAGTTCCTCTGGCTGGCCGCCGACGCAAAAAGTGTTCCAGCTCCCTGGTACGCGTGGGGCGTGCCGAAAACGGCCTTGCCTTCGAGGGTCGAAGGAGTTGTCATCGTTTCCACCGCGGAAGGGCGGCGGAAGGTCGGCGGAAGTGAAACGAGGCCGCCTCCGCTGGCGGAAGTCGGCGGACGGCGGCGGGAGTAAAAAGTCGACGGCCCGAGAGCTGAAAACGTGTTTGGGTCAGGGTTCCCGAAATCGGCCACAGAAGCAGTAAACTGCCAGGGCTCCGCCCAGAACTC
>CAUYUJ010014390.1:87500-150000 GCA_963575745.1 Prorocentrum cordatum | reverse complement strand
TGTCCATCTACAGGAGGAAAATTCAAAAATAGTCACACACACACACACACACACACACACGCACACACACAAAAGAAATGGAAACGATGTTGTATTGTTGTGTCTTCCTGGACAAAAAGTATGGTTTAGTTTTTGATTCCCTACCTAGGCTCTGCCTAGAAGGGTTCTTACTCGGTTTGCTTAAAGGGCCGGGCAGTGGACCACGCCCCGAGCGGTTCCCCCGGCATCCGCCCCCCGGTTCCCCCAGTGACGTTCCCTTAGTTTAGCGTTGCTTCTTTAATATTAGCTTAGCCTAGCTAATCCTAGCTTAGCTCAGCTTAGCGCAGCGCAGCATTAGCATAGTAGAGCATAGCATAGCATCTCATAGCATAGCATAACATAGCATAGCATAGCATAGCGCAGCATATCATACCGCAGCGTAGCATTGCATAGCATAGCATAGCATAGCAGAGGGCAGCATAGCTTAGCTTAGCATAGCACAGCGCAGCATAACACAGCATTGCATAGCATAACGCAGCATAGCATGGCACATCAAACCATTGCATAGCATAACATAGCATAGCATAGCATAGCATAACATAGCGCAGCATAACATATCATAGCATAGTCTAGCATAGCATAGCATAGCGCAGCATAGCATAGCATAGCGCAGCATAGCATAGCAGATCATAACGCAGCATGTCTTAACACATCATAGCATAACATAGCGCAGTCTAGCATACCCTAGCATAGCATAGCATAGCATAGCGCAGCATAGCATAGCCTAGCATAGCATAGCCCAGCATAGCATAGCCTTGCTTTCCTAGAGGCTCCAACTCCTAGGTAGGGTCGCACTGGGATAATGTATTTCTATGTGTCGCCCAGAATCCGCCTGTAGGGGGACATGCCCGACCTAACCCTTGCCCAGGGCCGCTCCTGCGTGCCGCCGCGGCTCGCCGCTCGCCCTGCCTCCTCCCATGAAGAGGCTGCGCGGCTTCTGCGAGGCGAAGCTCGCCGTGCCCGGCGGGCAGTCCGGCCTCCTCAGGGCGGACCCCGCCCTGCCCGACGCGCGGCCGGCGCTGGACTGGGCGATGGAGCTCCGGGGCGCGATGGTCCTGGGCCTAGTGAGCCCTGGAAGCGGCAGGGTCACCGTTTCCGAAACAGTGTCTCTTGAGAATGAAAACTGCAGAAAGAAACGGCGACCGGAAGCAGCAAACAAAAATTGCTCCACGGAGCCGGAACCTGTAAAAAAGCGGCGACGGAGCCGGTGCAGAGACGGCGTCGGATCCTGCAGAAAAAACAGCAGAACGGAACCAGTAACAAAAACACAGCCTTGTCGCTTCCAGGGCCCACTCTCACCACCCACCAAACCACCGCAACCCAACCCGAAAGCCTCAATTTGCCCTCCATTTCCAGTGGGGGGGGGGTCGGGGAACATGGGAAAAACACATATGGAACCCGTACCCCCCCCAACCCGAAATTCGAGTCTTCGGGTTGGGTTGGGGTTGTCTGGTAGGTGGTCACACTTCAGGTCCTGGGCGGAGACCGCTGGCACCTCGACCGCGGGCTGCTGCGCTTCCCGGGGGTTGCCACTAGCTGCATGTACCTGGCTCGAGGCGTCCCCGCCCTGGCCCAAGGAGCTCCCCCACGGCCCCCGCAGAGCCCCCCTCACGAGGCCCAGAGGGCCCCAGGGCCTCCAATGAAGGGAGGGAACACCACCCGGACTGGACAGTTGACGTTTACTAAACACTGGCCACGCGCAGAAGGGGGTGGGGGGAGGGGGGAAGGCTTCTTAGAAGCACCCCTGCTTCTTAGAAGGCGCGGGCCTTCGTTGTAGATGTAAGGCCGGCGCCTTCTAAGAAGCAGCCTCCTTCTAAGAAGCCTTCCCCCCTCCCCCTACCCCCTTGTGCGCGCCGCCAAAAACAGCCTTGGGCGTTTACTAAACAGCCCTGCCCTGTTCGATTCCTTCTTTGCGTGCGTTTACTAAACGGCTTCGCGTGTCGGGGTGGCTACTGGGGTGGACTTTTGACCTCTATCCAAAATGGAGCGAAAAGCCGCGGACACCTTGGGCCAGGGACACCTTTAGCAACCCCCGAGCTTCCTCCTGGCGCGCGTGCTCCGCCAGGGAGACGTCGTCTGCGATTTCGGCGCGTTCGGTGGCCACTATTCGCGATGGCTTAACGACACTGGGCTGGTCACCGCGCTCGCTTTCGACGGCCTGCATCGCGTGACGGAGCCCCTGGGACAAGACAAATTGCACAATATTATGTTGTTCCCATCGCACTTGGGGAAAACATGCCAGAAATGATGTCGAGCACCCGGAAAGTATCAAAACAGCGTCTGCCCGACACGCTGGCGGAGTATCGAAAGAGTGTCGCCTCCCAGGGGCCCGACACGTAAAAGCCACCCAATTGTCGGATTTTCTGGTGAGCAAGGCCAAAGTAGGCCAGAACACCAGAAGCACGAAGACAAAACGTTCGGAGGCCCGCGCGGAGGTCTCGTTTTCGAAGGCCGAGTGTGAGCGAATCCGGGTCTGGAGTCGGTGACTCGTAGTCCCCCGTAAGTTCTACCGTGTGGCCTCCCGCATGGCTTCCCGTGTGGCATGGCCCCACTTCCGGCTGTCCTTGTGGTCTCCCGTGTTTTTTTTGTGGTCTCCCTTCTGGCTTCCCTTCTCGTCTCTCTTGTGGTCTCCCTTCTTGGGGCTCCCGTAGGGTCTGTCTGGTGGTCTCCCTTATTGTCTTCATGGTCTTCCGTATGGCCTCCCTTGGGCGTTCGTTGTATAGCCGTCTTCGGACGGGGCAACGACGAGGACAAATCCGTTCCAAAGCGTTCCGGAACGCCTGCAGAGCCTTCCGGAACGCTCCGAGAAGGCCGCGGCGCCCGAGACACCTTCCAGAGCCGCCGGAGCTCAGAGATCTTCGATGTAATCCTCCTCGTCCTGGCTTCGTCTGAACTCTCACCGTATTACACTTCACTCACTGCGGTACTCTCTACAGTGCTTTCTTCCGTGCTCGAAAGAGCTGCCTACGGTCAACCCGCATAGTAAAAATGAGCGACTTTCCTAGGTTACCCTTGCATCCTTCTCCTTCGGCCCATCCTTGGCCACTTTCGCTGGCCGCGCCCTGCTCGCAAAGTGTCGGCATGGCCGTCCAGGGCCCTTGCATCAATGTCGCGTCTTTATTATACGGGCTGACTGTCCAGTGCCCTCTTCCGTGCTCGGAAGATCCCAAATAATTATAGGGCAGACGTAAGACTCGAGTACGCCGGAACTCGGGTTCGCCTACGCTTTTCGACGAGCGCGTCCTGGGCTTTGACGGTCCAGTTTCCGTGGGATGTGTGCAGCGGGAGCTCGCGTCGAGTCTCAGGCTGAGTCGCGCCATGTTCATGATGGCCCCGTCGCGGGCCAACCCGAGTCCCCCGAACCCGAGTCTTCACGTCTCCCCGATACGGTTAGGTCGGGCATGTCCCCCTGCAGGGGGATTTTGGACGAACAATAAAAAAGATCAACCGAATATTCAAAAATATCCCAAACAAATAATCATAAAGTCGTCCCCATCTTATTTTGTTTTACTACTTTTGAGAACTCCTGTAGAGGGACACGCCCGACTGGCCCTGGACCCCCCTCCCTGGCGCGCGGAGCGCGCCAGGGGCGGCGCCGGAGGCGCCGCCAGGGGGGTCAGGGGCGGATCCGAGAGATCCGCGCGAACCTCCGAATTTGTATGCTTATGTCATTCTTCGTTCCCCTATTCACGCCTTCCCGACTGTTGGTTTTCTTGAAGTGCGTGGGGGTTCCATGAGTTTCGATGAACCCTTCCGCACCTCCCGCGGAGGTCGGAAGGTATGGAAGGTGGAGGTGTAGGGTCCGCGCTCGAAAGGGCCACTCACCCTGGACCCCCCTCCCTGGCGCGCGGAGCGCGCCCAGGAGCTCACGCGGCGTGCCGCGCCAGGCGGCCCGCGTGAGCTGCGGCGTAAGGTCGCTATGTCATGGGGAAGGCCTTGCGGCCAGTGCCGCCGACCCAGAGCGCTTGGAAGACGCGGAGGAAAACGCAGAGGAGGAGGTGGAGGAGGAGGAGGAGGAGGAGGTGGTGGAGGGAGGAGGAGGAGGAGGAGGAGGGAGGAGGAGGGAGGAGGAGGAGGAGGTGGAGGCGGAGGCGGAGGAGGAGGAGGAGGAGGAGGAGGAGCAGGAGGGAGGAGGGAGGAGGAGGAGGAGGAGGAGGAGGAGGAAGGAGGAGGAGGTCCGCGCTCGAACGGGCCGCTCAGAGCGCCCCCCCGCCGCCCAGGAGCTCACGCGCGGCCGCGTGCGGCACGCGCGGCTCGACGCCCCCGGGCTCCGCGCCGGCCGCTGCGACGTGGCCCTGTGCCTCGAGGCCTGGGCTCGCCGCCGCCGCCGCCGCGGTCGTCGGCAAGCGGGGGGGCCTTCTTCTCCTCCCTCCTGCCTCTTCTCTCCTCCCTCCTCCCTCCTCCTCCTCCTCCTCCTCCTCCTCCTCCTCCTCCTCCTCCTCCTCCTCCTCCTCCTCCTCCTCCTCCTCCTCCTCCTCCCTCCTCCTCCCTCCTCCTCCTCCCCTCCTCCTCCTTCTCCTCCTCCTCCTCCTTCTCCTCCTCCTCCTCCCCCTCCTCCTCATCATCCCGTGGCCGCCGTCGTTCGGCGGCCAGCGAGGGGGGGAAGCGGGAAGGAGAAGGGCGCGCGCAATGGTGGCCCCCCTCGCATGACGGGCCTCTGACGCGCGATCCCGCCGCCGGTGGGCCTCGGGGGGGGGGGGGGGGGGGGCAAGCCCCGAGCGAGGGCACGCAGAGGCCGCTGCTGCCACACCGCGCGCAGCGATGGGCAGGCACGGCAACGGGGCGGAAGCGAGAAGGGGAAGGCTTGTAGAAGGAGAAGGCTCTGTGGAGGAGGAGGAGGAGGAGGAGGAGGAGGAGGAGCAGGAGGAGGAGGAGGATGCGAAGGAGGAGGGGGATGATGAGGAGGTGTCTAGGCCTCCTAGATGGGGTCGGTATAGATGAGGTCGGAGGATCGTGCCGCATCGGCGATGCATCGCCGATGCGGATCGATGTGGGGTCCACTTTTCTCCGCGCCGACGTCGCCGATGCATCGCCCACGTCGCCAGTGCATCGCCAGTGCATCGCCGATGTATCGCCGATGCGGGAAGATCTGCCGACCCCATCTACTCGGACCCCATCTATGAGGCCTCTAGTGTGCAAGACGATCAACGGAGAGGAGGCATGTTGCCAGATAAGGTTCAGATGTCGTCAACATGTTATAAATAAATTGGAGCGTGCACAAAGCAGAATTGAAGACATGTTGGGCACAGGTTCAAGACATGGGATCCACGAGGGAATGCCGTCTCAGAAGGCGGTGGGATCTCTCAGATCAACGAGCGCGTTCCACTACTCTCAAAGTGCCTACTCGCAAACGTCCGACATATATCCTGTCTTCCTCGACGTAATGTATCCCAGCTCCCCAACGGCGGATCCAGGCCATTTGCGAGTAGTCACGTTGCGAGTAGTGGAGCGCGCTCGTCTATCAGAAGCCCTCGCGCCTTCTGAGAAGCTGTCCGTGCCTTCGGGGAGGAGGCTTCGAAGAAACTTGCCCGAAGGCTGGAGGGCTCCAGGGCCTTCTCTGGGAAGGCCCGCCCCTTCTCGCTTGCCCCCCCCCGCGCTCGCCGCCACGCCGTGGTCGTCGCTGCCCCCAGACCCCATCGCAGCGAAGAGCTCGAGATTGAGGCTGCTCTCAGGGTTCGGCCTTCGTGGGCTCTCGCCCGGCCGCCGGGACCATCGAAGATACGCTCGGGATGAAAAAACACTGGCCCTGGGGACAAGGCCTGGACTTCCGTGGACCTCGCGTGGGGAAACAGAACGTCGGACGTCTGTGCTCCAGATGTCCCCACCGCTTCCCCGGGGGCAGCGCCTCCGTGCTCGATGGTCCAGAAGCGGACCCCGGAGGCCGAGGTCCAGGAAAAGCGCCGGGCCCGAGGAAAGAGATCCTCGTCGGAGATGCGGCGGCACCGTGGCCGTCGCCGTCGTGGTCGTGCGCCGCCGTCCGCGGTCGCCGCAGCGGTCGCAGCGGCCGCCGTGCCCCCGAGAGGTCCTGGAGCACGTCCCGCGCCCGCGCGAGGCTCAGGAGAGGAAAAAACACACAGACACAATTAGTCCTCGATTCCCCAGAAAATGTGGAAAAATATGGGAAGTGGGGGGAATATTCTTATTTGTGTGTATGTATTTGTGCGTGCCGCGCCCGCGCGAGGCGGCGGCGCTGCAGAACCTGGCCCGCCACGCGCGGCGGGCCCTCGTGCTCAGCTGGGCGCCGCCGTGGGTGCCGGGCGAGGGGCACGTGAACCAGCGCACGCCCGAGGACTTCCTGGGCCGGGTCGAGCAGGGGGGAAGCGTCCTATAGCTCGCGTAATTCCAGGCCTGCCACAGACTGGTTTGGGGAATCTCTTTTGGGGTGCGCGCGAAGTGGTCTGAGAACAGTTCTGGCTGAGACTGTCTTGGTTTAACACATCGGGCTCACGTTCTAAGAGCATGGTTTGTGTTATTAGAACATTTGTGGGTTCTAAGAACATGTCGTGGTAGGCCTGTAGGAATGCCGGGACGGTCGGTCCCTGCTCAATCGGTTCGGGCTGCGAGGCTCGAGGCTCGAGGCTCGAGGCTCGAGGTTCCAGTTCACGCCGGTCGTTGGAAGTGGGTGTTCTTGGACTATACCAGATCCCGATCTGCTCCTGGCGCCTTCCTGGTGCAAGAATCCATGTTGCTGGTCGTGCAGTATTGCTCTCTGGGTGGGGCCGAACCCAATCCGCTCTTCATGTTTTTTTGCTTACTTCTTACGACCGACGGGTAGTGGTGCCGACATCCGTCGGCATCTCGGTTCAGGTGCTGCCAGCTCGAGACACCGGCAGGAGTCCACAGGTGAGCCCAGCGGTGCTCGAACGGGTTCTCACTCTGGCCGCGCACCGAGCACCCACGATGGAAATGAGCATGGCTTTGCCTTGCGGCCTCAGCGAGCACACGCACGCGCTTATAGAGCTCTTTTTGTCGTGGCGGCTCGCCTCCGAGACGCGGTCTGGGCAGCCGAGGGACGCTTCGGGACCCAGCTGGGCACAGCAGGAGCAGGCACGGCGCGGAGGGGGCGACAGGACGCCGCGGGCGGTGGAGCACGCTCAGGCCGTGAAGTTCTTGTGCGCGTGTTCCTCATCATCCTCCTCCTCTTCCTCCTCCTCCTCCTCCTCCTCCTCCTCCTCCTCCTCCTCCTCCTCCTCCTCCTTACGCGGCCAACGAGCCAGGGCGCGGCAAGTGCAGGGAATGCCCGTGGCCGCGGCTCCGGGAGGCAGCGCACGCATGCGAGGCATGGGAAGGACAGTCGAGGGTGCAAGGGAAGTGCGCAGGGCCAGGGCAGCGACCGCACGTGTCGCCGGAGAGCACGAGGCATGGGACGAGGCAGACCAGCAGCCCCATCACATCGCGTGCTTGCAGGCGGCAGTGCCTGCAACACGACGACTGGAGGATCCTGCTCCTCCTGGGGCGCCCTCGCGGCCACGGCCCGAGCCGCCCCGAGGTGCTGGTCTGGACACGCCGCAGGGGAGGTCGGGGGGCCGACTGGTGGCTTCTGGCCAGGGGGGCCAGGGGCAACGACAGGGGGGGGCTGGCCGGGGGGCGGGAGCGTCGACCCCCCCATCTCGGCGGCGAGCCCAGGGGGGGGGGGGGAGCGAGAGGGGGCTTCTATTACGTCGGGCGTGTCCCTCTACAGGAGGAATATTCAAGAATAGTCAAAAAATAGTCTAGGGACGATGTTTAGAATCTTTTTTACTATTTTTGAGTATTGTTTGATTATGTTTTTTTTTTCGTCCAAAATCCGCCTGTAGGGGGACATGCCCGACCGAAGGCTTCTCAGAAGCACCCGGACCTGCTGAGGAGCCGTCTCTGCCTGCAGCGCAGGCTTAAGAAAACTTCTCGGAAGGCCCGGGGCTCCTCGAGCCCTCTGAGACCAACCCCTCCCCCCTCTGCATTCCTCCCTGGGGCTCGCCGCCCCCAACCGCCTCTCCCTGAGACCCAGACATCGCCTACCATCACGACGGGAGCCCTATAGACCCCATCTTTCTACAGCGCTTTTGTTAGACACAGATCCGACATACGTGATGGCCCCAGGGGTCAAACGCCTGGCGCGAAAAAACTGCACCGCCCGGCTTTGAGCGCCCATTCCTCGCCGATCGGGGGCCGGGGGAAGAGGC
This sequence comes from Prorocentrum cordatum, assembly GCA_963575745.1. Classification (NCBI taxonomy): domain Eukaryota; class Dinophyceae; order Prorocentrales; family Prorocentraceae; genus Prorocentrum; species Prorocentrum cordatum. Next base: position 141,799 of record CAUYUJ010014390.1, on the reverse strand, counting down.
CGTTTCAGCTCAGAAGATGTTCGCATCCAGTGGATATGAACACCTGCCCGCCCCGAGGCATCCCTAAGATCCTGGAGTCTCAATGCTTTCGAGCTGGGCGTGCTCGCGTAATCTCGCGTTGTCCGCCTGGCCGATGTCGATGTCGATGTCGGCTTCGTCGGCTTCGTCGGCGCGTTTCGGTTCCGGCCCGTTTCGGCTCCGTCGGTCTGCTTTGGCCTCGGCCCGGTTCGGCTTCGGCCCGCTTCGGTCCCAGTCCCTCGCGGCTCCGGCCCGCGCCGCAACGGCCGAGCCGCGACGCGCTGCACGCCGAAACAGGCCCGAAGCTGGGTCGGGCGCTTGCGAGGGGACCCCCCGGGGTGCGGGCGGAGGCGAAACGGCTTCTTTTCGAGCGCGCTGAGTCGCTGGGCCCCCGATGCGCAAGGTCGTCGCGCTGATCATCTGCCTCGAGGGGGGGTGTTCTAGAGTCGCGTGTCGTTCCGCGCCCCGTCAGGGACCCCATCCTCGACCAAGAACCAATCGACCATCTACGACCCGCTGCGTCGCAGGTGGGTCGCAGGTGGGGTGGTGTCGCAGGTGGGTCGTAGTTCGGCAAACGCCAAAACATCCAACATTGGAGGCCCAAATATACTTGCTACTGGAAGACGAATATTTGGGGCCAATGCCAAATACCACTCTCACCTTCTAGCCAAGAGCGTCTATGGACACATTTGGTCCCGTGACGTCTACTGGCGCAGTCGGGGTGGATGCGTCTATGGACAACGCGGCCGCTGCGTTCGTCGCAGCGCAAGGTCGGAGGGTAGATATGTCTGCGGCACTTGCGTGCTCTGCAGCAGGTCCCACGTGGTGCTCCAACTTCAACGTCGCTGTGTCGTAGGCGGGGTGGTGTCGCTTGATCTCTGGCTCCCGCACCCCCACGGGCGCCCCGCTGGCCGAGCCCTGCCACGGGCCGACCGTACCGCCCACGACCCGCCGCGCCGCAGCTCGGTCGCAGGTGGGGTGGTGTCGCAGGTGGGTCGCCGCTGGGCAGGTGGCAGAAGCCAGGCGAAGGCTGGCAGACCCGTGGCTGCTAAAACGAAGCTCCGGGAACTTGTTGTTTTTTCTTCTGGGAAGCAGCCCGTTTACTATTTGGCGCGCTGAGAGTTCTTCCGGGAATTGTTTTTGTTTCCTCCGGGGATAATTATTGTTTGAGCAGCCACGGATCTGCCAGCCCCCGCCCAGCTTCTGAAAGTGCCCAAACCGTCAACATCGCTGGGTCGCAGGCGACGTGGTGGCATTTGAGTTCGCGTCCCCGCCCGCCCATGGCGGCCCCCTGGGGCCCGGCAGAGTGGTGCCCCGCGGGCTATCGGCGTCGCATAGAAAGGGGGGGCGATCGCTGGTGGGGCAGCGGGGCCCCTGAAGGCACCCTCTCGAGTCGAAAGGGCGTCCTCTGTCGCAGGCCAAGAGGTTGAAACCAACACCAAGATCGGCAGTGTGCCTCCACCGAGGGAAGACGATCCCGATCTCGCCGATGGTGGTACTATTCTGGCTTCCGAGGTGGCCGAAATATTACCACCAACACCGACATCTAGGATCATCTTCCCATGTGGAGGCAAACCCCTTGTGCTGGTGTTGGTGCCAATTTCCAGGCCTCCAACTCTGGGGCCCGACCAGTGCGCCTTTCTCCCCCCCACCCCTCCCCCTGACCTTCCAGAGTGCTAAAAAACGACCCTCAGACCTAAAGACCTACCGGGACTGCGTAAAACCTCGACAGGAATTTGGGCACCATGGTCCAGGTGTAATTTTTTGTGTAGCCCTCCTGGAAGGTCAGGGCCATCGCCCCCCCCCAGGAAGCGCGGCCCGAGGGCCGAGCACTGCCACGGGGAGGGAGGGACGGGGGGGGCCGGAGCGAGCCCTCGCGGGCGCGCCTCGGGGAGGAGCGGGTCCCGCGGGCCGCCCCGCGCCTCGCGGCCGGGCCCTGCGGAGGCCCGCCGCGGGGGGCAGGGAGTCGACTTTCCGTCCCGGGCCCATGGTCGTCTGGTGGCCTTCGGGGGCCCCGAGGTGAACAGTCGGAGGTGGACAGGCCTCCAACCCCGACACGTCGGTTAGCGAATTGGCCGTTTTCGCTTCGCGAGGGGGCGTCGCGGCCGTCATTTCTGCGGGTCCAGGGCCGTCGGTTTCGGTCCCAGGCCGTTTTCACTAAAGGGAGGTTTACTAAAGGGAGGTTTGTCCACCGCCGAAACAGTGCGACCCCAGCCCCCACAACCATGCATTTTATATGTCAGCGTTTTACAGCTATGGCGAATGTGCGCAGGTGTAGGCGCCCTGCAAGGGAGGCCATTGCCAGCTGCCGCCCGCGGGGGGGCGGGCCCGCGCGCGCGGTCTAGTTGGTCTAAAGTTCCTCATGTGGGAGGGGCTGTTTTCATGCACTCACCAGGGCCCGAAGCCTCTCAGGTAGGATCCGAGCAGGCGGGGTCGGAGGGCCACCTGGCATCGCACAGGAATGTTTTCTGCGGCGAGGACCATCCAGGAGCATCTTGTATCATCGTTGCGAAAAAAATGCGCGCACGAAATCGGCAGATGCACGGGGAATGGGCGTCCGAGCGATGGCGAGGCAAGTGTTGATGTGGGCAGGTTCTTGCGTGTTCAGGTGTTCCTGCAGGTTTTACAGCCTCGGGGTGCTCTCCGGCAGCTACGCCTCGTGGGCATGTTCTTGGGTTTTCGGCCGTATACCTGGAGGTCTTCCGGCCTCGGGGTGCTCTCCAGCAGCTGCGCCTCGTCGAGGGCGCTCTGGGGGTGCAAGAGTCGTCCTCGGCTGTTCCTGGGGGGTGTCCAGCAGCTGCGCCTCGTCGAGAACGCTCCAGGGGTGCCAGAGTCGTCTCGAACGGCCGCCTGCGGCCTCCCAGATGCTGGGATAGGCGCGGGGGGTGCTAAGGGGAGAAGGGGGGTGATCAGTAGATGCCAAGAAGGACTAGATATGCATACAGACAGACAGACAGGCAGGCAGACAGACAGACAGACAGACAGGCATGCATGCATCCATATCTATATATATATATATGCATATACACACATACACATACATACATACATACATACATACATACATACATACATACATACATACATACATACATACATACATACCGACAGACAGACAGACAGACAGACAGACAGACAGACAGACAGACATACCGACATGCATATATACACATGCATATATACACACGTACATACATATACACATACACACATATACACATGTATGCATACATACATACATACATACCTACATACATACATACATACATACATGCATACATGCATACATGTATACATGCATACACGCATGCATACATGACACGATATGTATACACATATGTATATATATATGTGTGCATGCATGCATACGTGCATGCATGAATACAAATACCCAGATATATACGCATATACATAAATATGCATAGCATACGTATAACCACACACGCAAACAGCCAGACATGCATACATGCATGCATGCACGCGTACATGTTCGCAGACATGCATACGCACATACATACATACACACATGCATACATGCATACATACATACGTACGCACATACATACAGTCATACATACACATGTGCATACACACATACGTACATGCTTACATACATGCATACATACATGCATGCACGCATCCATACATACATACATACATACATACATACATACATACATACATATATACATGTGTGCGTGCATGCATACATACATACATGCATGCTTACACAAGTACATCATCACTCATCTATAAAAACGTACATGTACATATCCATGCACACGTACATGCATGCGTCCATACATAATGAATGCATGCATCCATGCATACATGTGTACATGCATGTATGCATGCATACATACATATATTCATACGTACACGTACATGTGCATACAAACAAACATGCATGCATACATGCATACATAAGTGCGTGTATGCATACATGTGTGTGTGTGGCTTAGCCCGCTTGGTGAGTGAGTTACACATGACCCAAATGGCTTAGGGGGTTCACGATCTGGGCGAAGTGGGCTATGCCCACTGAGCGAAGTTATCTAGACCCCCTTGCGCCATGTGGGAAATGTGTGATCCACTTGTGAGCTGGGATAGGCCAGACATAACCCACCTTGGCATCCACCGGACCCCCCCTACCCCCGTAGCTCCCCGCGCGCCCGTCCAGTGGGCCCCGAGACATTCTGTCAAGAGAGGGGGGTGAAGGCAAATCCGCTCCAAATCCGTCCCCAGACCCCTCTTCGGGGTCCGTGTGTTATGCAGTTTTTCCCCCCGGATGCGTTGTTGACGGTCACGGGCCCCGGAGACGGCACCCGAGAGCCGACAAAAAGAAGGCAAAAAACCTTGTCGAACTTGGAACCTCGGACCTCGCCCCCCCCTGCCTGCTCGCTGGAATTCCGCGCCGGGCCACCTCAGACCCCCAGCGGGCTCCAAGCTTTCCGTCCCGGACCCCGCTTTTGTGATGGCCCGGGTGCCCGAAAGCGTTTCCTCACGGCTGACATCAAGAAAGCATACCGGTTGAAAAATTGATGTTGCTTCGAGCGGTCCTCGACTACACGTAAGAGTGACCCTTCGCCGGAGTGACCTTTGGTGCGGGCCCATTGGGGTCCCCGATCGCCGAACGCGTGGCGGCAGTGGCGTCTTGCGCGCTTGTGTTTGGTCCCCCCCGCGGCCCCCCAAAAGCCGCGCACCAAAGGTCACTCCTACCCAGGGTCACTCTTACGTGTAGCCGAGATCCCCACCCAAGGACGCGAGGCGATATACCCAGGGAGCACCGGCACACGTTGGGCCTGGCGGCCGCAGTATGCAGTCGTCATCCGTCGCAGGTCAGCCACGCGCAGAGGGGGGTGGGGGGAGGGGGGAGGGCTTTCTTACAAGCACCCCTGCTTCTTAGAAGGCGCGGGCCTTATCTATAGATGTAAGGACGGCGCCTTCTAAGAAGCAGCCCCCTTCTAAGAAGCCCTCCCCCCTCCCTCCGACCCCTTGTGCGCGCCTCCAAGAAGGCACGAGCCAGGAGACCCAGGGAGCACCAGCACCAGGCGTGCCAGCTGGTCGGGAGTTTTTTTGTTGTTTTAAAATAGCATTACGTCGATCGTGTCCCTCTACCGGAGGAATATGAAAAAAAATAAAATTTGGGGATGATATGTTGAGTACATTTTTGACTATTTAAGAATATGCGTTGTTGACTAGTTTTCATTTTTCGACAAAAAATCAGCTTGTAAGGGAACATACCTGACCTAAAAGTAGCAACCCCCTCTGTTGGTTGAACAAGTCATACAGTAGTTGCCCATGCTAAGAAACACCCTGCTTGCCTCCAGGGTGCCCTGCGTTTCTCGGGCTTCGATGGCTATGCCATGGAAGAAGCGTGACGCCCCCACACCAAAAAACATCGATGGGTCGGTGGACGCCCTGGGGTCTCAGGCTTGGGCTTCTGGTGGAAGGCTTCTTCTGGTCGGGCCCCCAGTGTCTCTTTCGAGACCTGGGGAGGCCGCTCTTGCCCGCGGTGGGGGAGGGGGGGCAGCCGCCGCGCGCGGTCGGGCGAGGGTGGGGACCTCTCCTCCGACGCTGCACCCTTGTTCGCGACGACGTCGCCCCCCAGGGGACTTCGACTGCTTTTTGTAAGGGCCCAGCGCTAACCCGGGTTATCGGGCTTGCCCTTCCCCCTCCCCCTTTCTCGCCCTCCCAGAATAACCTAACCTTGCCACCTTGCCGGTCGTGCAGCTCTGGGGTGGGGGGGGGGGGGGCGCGGGCACGTGCAGGGCCGCCCTCAGCGCGGAGGCTAAGTTATCGGCCAGCCCCCTCCTCGCCCCCCCCCCGGATAACCCGGGTTATCTCAGCCACGCGCAGAGGGGGGTGGGGGGAGGGGGGAGGGCTTCTTAGAAGCACCCCTGCTCCTTAGAAGGCGCGGGCCTTATCCATAGATGTAAGGCCGGCGCCTTCTGAGAAGCAGCCTGCTTCTAAGAAGCCCCCCCCCTCCCTCCGACCCCCTTGTGCGCGCCGCCAATTATCGCCGATCCAAAAAAACGGTCTCCTGGGGCCGGCTTCTCGTCCCGCGCCGCTCTCTGACGGTCGGCCCCGGCTCTGCTCGCTCGGGCCGCCGTCCCGCCGCCACGGTGTCTTTCCCCTGGCCCTCGCGCGTTCGCCTGTGTCGGGCCCTGGTTCGGTCTCGCTGCTGCCTGGCGTTTGCTTAAGTCGGGCCTGTCCCTCTGGCATGGGGACGATTTTTCAGTATTTTCTGCATTTGTTGCACGAGTTTTGCACATGTTATATTTTTCGTCCCAAATGCGCCTGTAGGGGGACACGCCCGACCTAAGCGTTTGCGCTTGACCCTCACCCACGACCAAAACAGAACGGAAGCAAAACAACGGGCCACCTCAGACCCCCAGCTGGCTCCTCGTTCGGTCGCGCTGCTGCCTGGGCCTTTTGCGCTTGACCTGACGTCGGGCGTGTCCCTCTACAGGGGGGGAATACTCAGGAATAGTCAAAGAATAGTCGGGGGCTATTATTTTAGTATGTTTGATGAGCATGTTTTGCATGTTTTGCATGTTTTTGCTTGTTTGGAACTTTTCGTCCAAACTGGGCTGCCTCAGTCCTGAACAGGGACTCAGACGTCAAGGTCCTGGTGCTCTTTTCCTGCCCTCCTGGAAGATCAGGGAGGGGGGCGGAGCGGCCAAGCTCGCGCTGCGGTTCGAGGCAAGGGGGGGGGGCACTCCGCCGCGCGCTCCAGCCCGGTGGTTGCGACGTGAGCCCGCCTGCATACATTTACACATGTACAAGTAAAATTGCAAATACATTTACATTTACATAAACATAGACATGCACATACCTCTACATATACCGTACATATACACCTGCATATTCATTTACATCTACATGTGCAGATACAGGTATGCATGTATGAATGAAGATGAATGAATGAACGAATGAATGTGTATACGTGTATACAAATGTATATGTGTGTATATATAAATATACACGTATCTACACAGAGAGAGATCACATGCTTGAGGCCACGACTTCCACGCCGCGCCCTGACGGGCACGGGCGGGCTCCCCCAGGGGATCGCGCACGCCTTCGGCCTTCGCGCCCGCGCTCGCGCCCGAGGAGGCGCGCCGGGCGGTGGCGGCGGCCACGGGCCTGCGCCTCGACCCCGGGCTCACGGCCGAGGCGGCCGGCCGCGCCGAGGCCCGCGCGGCGCCCCGCGGGGGGGGGGGGGGGGGGGGGCCAAGGCACTGCCCACGCGTCGAGGCTCGAGGGCCCGGAGTTCAGATCGGTATCGTCTGACCGATCCCCATCCCCTTCGAGACCCCCACCAAATATACCACCCCAGTTGGGGATACCACCCCTCGAAGCCCGAGGAGGACGACCTGTATTCCCATCTAGGGGGGTAAATCGGCCAGCGGGGCCCAGGCCACGCCGCTGGGGTTGGGGATCGGTTCAACGATATTCATCAGATGAGGAACACCAGGCGATCGCAGACATGGATCAAGGGGGCGTGGATTAGCGACGGTTCCCGTTTCCGCGGGACATCGCGGATTTCCGCCGCCGAGCGAGGCGGCATTGGCCGCATTTGGGGGAGGGCACCTCCCCCGATCCATGGATTTGGCGACCGCGCGCCAAATCCATGGATCGCTAATCCATGTTTGCGCGCCCCCGAGAAAAGGCATTCCAGATGTCGTAAGGAACGGGAGGGGGGTCACGACCCTCACAGACGAGCAGTTCAAGACCCCCCTAGACCAGCCATGAAAGGGCGGCCTTGTGCCCAGACCCCACCGGAGCCCTCCAAGACAGCTCAAAGCAGACCACCTCCCAAATCAGACCACCACCCTCTTATTCTAAAATCAGGGGTGCCCATACCGCTACCCCTCCCTCGTCTTTCCCCTTAGTGGGCCTCCTGGGAGGCCCTCGTCGCAACGTCTGGATTCGCCTCGAAATTCTGGTCAGAAGGCACCCCAGGAGAGGTTCGGGGAGTAGCGGTATCAGTACTTGTTCCCAGTATCGTTTGACCGGCCCCATATCCCCATCCCCATCCCCATACAGACTCCCACCATCTCAGAAGCCCAGTTGGAGATATAACCCTCGAAACGCAAAGGGAGCAATATCCCCATCTAATTAGGGGGATAGATCGGCCAGTGGGCCCCAGGCCAGACCGTTGGGGATAGGGATCGGATAAAAGATGCCCACAGAGTTCCGACGATTTTCACCCCAGCAAGGCGTCGTGATTAATGGCAGCAACGGGGAAGAGGCGGGCGAGGAGCAGGAGGCCGGCGGATGACAGCGTGCATCTTGATGTATAGTTATTCCTGTGGATCCCACAGAAAAAGCACGGCCTTGTGCACCACAGTGCATTTTTCCCCAATCAGTGCTTGCACTGAAGGGGTCCCAGCGGAAGTTGAAAGATTTGGCAAAAGTTTCCCGCCGATTTTGGTAGCAGGTTGGGTTCCCGGGTTGCCGGTTCCGGATTCCCAGGTTCCCGGTTATTGGTTCCGGGCCGATTTCGGTGGGTTTGGGGTTCCTGGGCTCCCAGGTTCCCTGTCGATCTCCTCAGCGAAAACCATCCACTGATTGGGGTTTTTCTCTCGTGTAATTGGACCGCGGATCTTGCCTGTCCAGAGCAAAAATCTAGCTGGCATTTGCGCGGGAGCACGATTCCTGAATACATCGTCAGGAAGTCTCAGGCGACACCGCCGCCAGACCGTGCCGGACCAGACGGTCCAGGGCTCCCCAGTCCCAGGCACTCTTCTGCATGATTTTACTTATGAGAACCCTCAAGCGAAACCCTGTCAGTTTCCTCGGTTTCGACTCTCCGCGCGGGGGCCGTTTTCGGGGCCGGGACCGAGAAGATTGTCCCGGGACAACTACCCAAGGGAAGGGGTTGGGACCTCTGCGACCGCAGATCGAACAAATCACGTCGGCGGATGGCAGGGGACCGAACTTTGACATGTTTGCCCCCATCTAGGCTTGCCTGAGGGATTCTTGCTTGGTTAAAGTAACGGTGCCTCGGAGGCTTACTTTGCCCGTTGCTCGGAGATTCCCCAGGCTCCCCGGGTCCAGCGAGTTCCCCAGGTTCCTCGGGTTCCACGGGTTCTTCGGGCCATGCGGGTTCCTAGGTTGATCCTCGGGTTCCTCGGGGTCCTCGGGGTCCTCGGGTTCCCTGGGATCCCCAATCAACGCCAAGCAATGAGAAGCAATGCCAAGCACTGCGCCCATGCAACAGGAAGCTTTCCCCTAATCGGGGTCGCGCCAGGTTCATGTCTTTTTGGAGGTCCTCCAGGGTGGCTCGTTGCCACGGCTGGATCCGCCTTGACATCCTGGCCAGAACGCACCCCGGAACAGGTCGGGCCCTGACATAACAACAACAACAACAACAACCAACAACCAACAACAACCAACAACAACAACAACAACCAACAACAACCAACAACAACCAACAACAACAACAACAACAACAACAACCACAACCACAACCACAACCACAACCACAACAACAACAACAGCAACAACAACAACAGCAACAACAACAACAACAACAGCAACAACAACAACAACAAAATTTCGGCGGCATGCTTCTGGTGCTTTCCCTGCGGTTCTTGGGCGGATTTCTCGCCGCGGGATGCTCTCCAGCAGCGGTGCCTCGTCGGGAGCGCTGCGGGGCCGCCTGGATCGTCCACGTCGGCCGGCGGAGGCCCGAGCTGCAGACCCCCGGGAGGCTCCTACTGTTCAGGAGGGGAAAAAACACACAGACACAATTAATCGTCGATTCCCAGGAAAATATGGGAAACTATGGGAAGTGGGGGGGAAGACAAAAACCCAGAAAATATGGGAAAATATAGGGAATATTTTTATGTGTGTGTATTTATGTGTGTGTGTCCTGGGGCCCCTTTAACTGTGCCCCTGCGGGATCTCGTTTCTGTCGGCCTCTGCGGGCCTCTGGGAGGCGTCTCGTCGCCACGGCTGGATTCCCTCTGACCAGGTTCGCATGCACCCCGCGACAGGTCCCGGGGTCGATATGCGACCCTTGGGCGCAGACATTCTCGCGTAGTGAGAACAAAACGTTTTTGCGGCTTCCCTCAATCTTCGGCCACCGGGGTCCCTTTCCAGGCGCCAGGCCCGACAACCGACAACTCCAGGGATGCAAAGCCAGTCCCCCAGAAGGGAATTTTATAAAAAAATATGGGTAGGAAGTCACCAGCCCCTCCCAGAAATCGAGGATCAAGGAGGAGGAGGAGGAGGAGGAGGAGGAGGGAGAGGATCGACGATCGAGGAGTCCTCGAGGAGGTCTTGGACGTCCTGAGGCGTCTCTGACGATCCTGGGGGTGTCCAGGGGGTCCGTGTCGTCGAGGAGATGGTAAACTCCCCCTGGTAATGATCCTCCCTCCCAGACATCCCTCGATCTGAGTTGTTCCATGCGCAGCCCAGAGGTCCCGACTCCTTCCCCGGAGCAAGTTGTTCGCTCTGGGCCCGTTTTTGACGGCTCCAGGGGCTTCATAACAAGCCGCAGAGGCCCAAAAGAAGGAAGAGATGCCGGCATTGGACACACAAAAAAACATACATTGTCAGAGGTCTCGGCTTGCCGTTTGACTTGGAGGCGAGCTGGGTGGCCATGTCTGTGGCTCTTTGTCCCCGGGACCGGCTTTTCATCCCGAGTCGTGCTTTGTCTGTCTAGGCTTCCTAGATGGGGTCCGAGTAGATGGGGTCGGAGGATAGCGCCACATCACCGATGCATCGCCGATTCGGCTCCATGAAGAGCCTGATTTGCTCCGCGCTGGCGTCGCCGATGCACCGCCGACGTCGCGGATGCATCTCCTGAGCATCGTTGATGCCTTAGCGATGCGGCGCAATCCTCCGAACCCGTCTACTCAGACCCCATCTGAGGGGCCTCCAGTCTGACGTACCAGAGGCCGTGGTGGGCTCCCGCGTAGGCAGCCAGTAGCAGCTGGCAGAAGCTCTGTCGCGAGGCCGAGGAGGCCCCCAGAGGCATAGAATGGCAAACAAAAACCATCGTGATTGTCTCGCGGCGCGGGGATGTCAAGGATCAGCACTGCCTCAGGGGAGCAAGGTGTCATGATACTGACACGTTCCAAGATTTCACAGATTTCGCAGATTTCCTAATCGTCCACACGGGCGCTGCAGAAACGTGGGCCGCTAGATGTTCTGGAAATCTTAGAACGTATGTTGAGCCACTACTATCATGACACCATTGTCGTTATGCTGTCTGGCGTTGCTGACGCGCGCGGCTCTGCATTGGCAGTCCGCGGCATGCCCAAACGCGTGTTCAGTGTGTGATCGATGAAGCACGAGCCACTGGCAGTGAAAGTCGGCACAGGTATTGCAGTCAATAGTCTGATCAAGAGGCTTACTCAGAAGCTGGGCGAAGGCTGGCAAACCCGTGGCTGCTAAAACAGAGCTCCGCGAAATTGTTTGTTTTTCTCCCGGGCAGCAGCCCGTTTACTATTTCATGCGCTGAGCTTGATTCCGGGAGTTTGCTTTTTCTTCCAGGAGGACTTTGTTAGCAGCCACGGATTTGCCAGCCTTCGCCCAGCTTCCAATTTACGCCATCCCGCCGACCCCCACGAGGAAAAACGAAGTCCACGGGTGAGAGCCCCTTTGGGGGGGCCTCGTTTTGATGGGTGAGCCCTTTGGGGGGGCTTCATTTTGGCATCCTGGGGGCCGCAGCTCTGGGCCTCCTCGGGCGCCTGCCGGCGGCCTCAGGGGCCCGCCCTCCTGGCGCGGAGGGCTCGACGTGTCAGCTCGAGCTGCCCCTCTTGGGCCTCCTCCTCCTCCTCCTCCCTCCTCCTCCTCCTCCTCCTCCTCCTCCTCCTCCTCCTCTCCTCCTCCTCCTCCTCCTCCTCCTCCTCCTCCCCCTCCTCCTCCTCCTCCTCCTCCTCCTCCTCCTCCCCTTCACCCCAGCAAGCGAAGTCGGCCGGTCGTTCGGGAGCCTTGGGACGGGGGTCAACGCAGACGGGGGTCAGCCAGGGCACCGGGTCCTGCAGGATCCTGCGAAGACCCCTTCTGGCTGACCCGGGTTCGCGAGCCGCTCGCGGCCGCGAGGCGGCCGCGCATATTGGCGGACCCGGGTTTGCGAAGCCCTGCGTTGCAGTTTTTTGTTCCTGCATTTCAGTTTTTTGGTTTCCTGTTGACCCGGGTCTGATTGACGCGGGTTAGCAGATCCCCGAATCGTCCACTCCACGGCCTTTGGACGGTGTTTGGATCAGCGCTGCTTCCATTCAGGTGGACTGGCTGGCCGAGTCCGTGGCGGTCTTCCTGCGGGGGGGCAACGCCACCTCTGGGGGCGGGGGCGGCGAAGACGGGGGCGCCGCGCTGCAGGAAGAGAAACGGTGTCGGCTCCCCTTGCCTCGCTTCTGCCCGCGCCTCGTCGTCGTCGTCGTCGTCGTCGTCGTCGTCGTCGTCGTCGTCGTCGTCGTCGTCGTCGTCGTCGTCGTCCCTGCTCCCTGCTCCATGCTCCTTGCTCCCTGTTCCCTGCCCTTGCTCCTTGCTTCCTGCTGCTGCTCTTCTTCCTGGGGGTGGTGTTCCTCCTCCTTTCGCCCGCTTGCTGTACGACGCTCCCAGAAGAGGTGCTCTCCGCTGGACGGGCCTCCAGGCGCGCCCCCAGAGGAGGTCCGCCTCTGGACGCCCTCGGCACGGCCTGGCTCGCATGCAGCGATCCGGCCCTGCTTCCCACATCCGTTCGCGGGGGCCCAGACGCGTTCCACAGATCACCGGACACAGCCACCAAGCACCCTTCCTACCTCCTGCCCCTAATTACTCCCCCACCCACTCCTGCCCCCCTCTCCCAATCTTTCTGCTGTGCCGTTCGAGCCGCATCTGTCTGTGACGGTTCCGGGGCCCGAGACTGGGCAAAGACGCGCAGCGCGAGAGAAATGCAACGCTTAGGTCTCACAGTGGGGGTGTTCCTCCTCCTCCTCCTCCTCCTCCTCCTCCTCCTCCTCCTCCTCCTCCTTCTCCCCCCCTCCTCCTCCTCCGCATCCCTCCGCTCGCCTCGCCTCGCCCCCAATCCCTGCCATCGCCGCGCGCCTCGTCGCGGCGGCTGCTCTCGCGGCGCGCGACCGCGGCAGCCGCCTGCCCGCGGCGCCGCGGCAGGGGCATCGGCAGGCGTTGTTCTTGGGACCCATGCCAAGAAATCCTTGCCTCCAGCGTGCCCTGGGTTTCTTGGGTTTCGATGGTTTTGCGATGGAAACGGGTGCCGTTCCCACACCAAAAATCAATGGACGTGCTGAGGTCTCAGGGTTGGGTTTCTTGTGGAAGGTTTCTCGTGGACGGGTCTCCACCGTACACCAAACCGTGAGTTGGTGCCCGCCTGACTGAGAAGTGAAACATTGAAGACGGACCCCAGCATTGAAGTTCAAATTCCACGATCCTGAAAACCGCAGCCGCAAACTCAAGAATTGAGTTTGAAGCTCCAGAGCTGAATTGTGCAACTTTGGATCTCAATAGTGAACTGTTGGTTCAATCTTTGAGTACAGGTTCAGCATTCAAGTTCCATACTTCAACATTGAATTGTCCACCTCGCCAGCTTCAATATTGCACTTTCCACCTCGCCAAGTTGGGGAGCTGTCTTTCAAGATTGAGTTCAACGGAGAGTCGGATCAGCCCCACAGGGAGGAGCAGCTTCTCTTGGGATAGTCTGGAAGCCTTCTGATTCTCAACGAGCTCTCCAGGAGCTTCGCCGTAAGGCTACCCCCGCCTCCCATCTTCCTTTTCCCCTCGTTTCCGCTTCTGCAGCTCCCCTCTGAAGCTGAGCTCCGTTGGAGTCCGAACGCGGGCCTGACAGAGGGGCGATCTTGGGCGGGGGAAGCCCTCCCGACCTCCGAGGCAGTCTTCGGCGTTTTTTGCCGTTGAGGAACACGGACGCGCGCCAGCGCCACACGACCCAAACCCACCATGGGCCCGCCGACGGGCCCGAAATGGGTTCAGGTCCAGAGGAAGACGGGGAGGGGGAGGCAGAATGGGTCGGGCGGGCGGGACATGGAAGTGCGATGCGGCATCGAGAGTGCGCGCGCGCATGTCGGGCGAGATCTGGTCGGGCGGGCAGACCCCAACAGGCAAATTGGGTCGGGCGGGCAGGCCATGAAAGTATGATGAGCCCTCGAGTTGGCGCGCGTGCGCAGCGGACGATTCGCGTCCAGCGGGTCGGGCAAAGGCGGATCTTAACAGCGTGTCCGGTCGGGCAGGCGGAACATTTAAGCTTGTAAGCGCGTTGTAGCATCACAATGATACGCACGTGCAACGTGCGAGATCGGGTCGGGCGGGCAGACCTCAACAGGCGAATATGGTGGGGCGGACGGGATATCAAAGTATGATGCGCCCTTGAGTTGGCACGCGTGCACACTACCGCGCCTCGCGTCGGTGCCAAAAGGAATCCCTACTCGTGGCAGGGCAAGGTTCCCACAGCATACGCGCCCGTATCTTTCGATTACAAGGGTTCTGTTGCTGGCTGCCCTGCTGAGGCGTGGGAATCATGTGTAGGTAGTTGTGGCGTTGCTTTTGGTGGCGTTGATGGTGGCTGTCCGCGCGCACATTTTCAACCACCCGCTCATACGTAGCACCCGTGAACTTGCTGGAGCCACCACGGGTCCGTTGGGCACCCAAACGAGTGGTTACAAGCGCCGCAGCAAGATGATTGTAGCAACACGCTTCGAGCGCGCCTGTTCTGGTCGCGTCGCCCTCTGAGTCACGCGCGGCGAGCGAGCGAACGCCTGATTGCTTCCCCTGGTTGCTTCCCTAGTTGTGAGGGTGTCTCGAGCGGCGGCGCCCGAGTTGCGAGGATGTCTCGAGCGGCGGCGCCCGAGTTGCGAGGACGTCTCGGGCGGCGGCGTGCGAGTTGCGCAGATGCCTCCAGCGTCGGCGCTCGAGCTGCGAGGATGTCTCGAGCAGCGGCGCCCGAGTTGCGGGAACGTTTCGAGCGGCGGCGCCCGAGTTGTGGAGCTGTCGCGATCGAGCGGCGGAGCCAGAGCCGTGAGGATGTCTCTAGCGGCGGCGCCCGAGCAGCGGGAACGTCTCTGGCGGCGGATTCCGAGTTGTGAGGATGTCTCGAGCGGCGGCGCCCGAGTTGCGATGATATCCAGGGCGGCGGCTTCCGAGTTGCGAGGATGTCTCGAGCGACGGCGCCCGAGTTGCGGGGACGTCCAGAACGTCGTCGCCAGAGTTGTGTGGATGTCTCTAGCGGCGGCGCCAGAGTTGTGAGGATATCTCGAGCGAGACGGGAACTTCAATTTGGAAGTTCTACCTCCCAAGTTGAACTTGAATTTCAACAGTGAACTTGCTGACTCAGTATTGAACCTTGAACCGCAGCATTGGACCAAGACTTGAATATTGAACCTCGCAGCTTGAAAAGTTCAATTTTTGAATTTTGATTTTGGCAACGCAACTTGTGAATTTCATGAAACTCCGAGGACTGGAGGTTACAGATTGAAGGTCGGGAGTGAGATTTTCCTATGTTGGTTTATGAACTTCAGGATTTGGTGCCGGGTGCGTCTTGTTTCGTCGTTCGACGTCGGTCTCCTCTCCCAGACACTGGCCTCAAGATGGCAAAAAAGAACGCCCCAAGATGACGCTAAGAGGGACCCAAGAGGACCTCAGAAGGCCGACGTCATAGATTTCTTTCAGGTCCTCCCGTGATCTTGACGCTCTCGCCTTTCTGGCATCCGAGACGGCCCCGGCAGGCCACAGAGCCTCTCCCCAGGACCGGAGGCCCCTAAGACGGCCCAAGAGCAGAAGTCAAAACATCCCCCCCCACCACAATAACCACCCCGGCACGCGAAGTCCTTTCTAGTGAACACGCTCAAAGGAGGAAGCGAACAGGGCAGGGCTGTTTGTGAAACGCCCAGGGCCGCTTAGTAAACGCCAATTGTCTGGTCTGGGCGGTTTTTCCTCCCTTGAGGGGAGGAGCCCAACAGACCTCCTCGCGTTGTGAACAAAAAACATGACGCGAGGCTTCTCATGTTTTTTCCGGCCTCGGGGGGCCCTTCCCAGGCCCCGGGGCCGTCAAAGAACAACTCAGGAGATGAAAAACCGGTCCCGGGAGAGGGTGGTTTGTCGTCCTCCCTTGAAAGGGAGCCCCAAGACGGCCTCCCCTCCCAGACGATCTTGTCGGCAGCGAGGGCAGAAGACATCGCGTTCCAACAGCTGGCGGGCCGCGCCGACATCAGGGGCGCGCACGGGCAACTGCGGGGCTCAAGAGACGGGGGTCAAAGCAAACGGGGGTCAGCCAGAGCGCCGGATCTTTCAGGATCCTGCAGGGCCAGGAGCGCACTGACCTGGGCGTGGGCGCAGGATCCTGCAGGATCTTGCAGGATCCTTCGCATTGACCTGGTCTTGTGCGCAGGATCCGGCAGGATGTTGCAGAATTCTGCAAGGCCTGACTGGCCCAGTTCTGGATTGACCCGGGTCAGAAGATCCCCGACGATTGGGACAAGGAGGAGGGCGGCCGCGGGGGAGGAGCGCGGAAGGAGGCCGCGGGAGTAGAGAGATCGTCGCCACAGGAAATGCGCAGGCGGCCTCAGACGCCAATACCTCCCAGACGTGCGGCGCCTTGAAAAAATATCAGGACGGACGTGTGCGATTAAGTCGGGCACGTTCCTCTACAGGAGGAATATTCAGAATTAGTCCACCCAAAAAAAACATAGTCTGGGGACGATTTTCCTATTCCTTGCATATTTTGTGCATGTTTTAGGTATTGCTTATTTTTCTCATCCAAATCCCCCTGTAGGAGGACATGCCCGACCTAATCCCAGACGTGCAGCGCCTGGAAAATATCAGGACGGATGTGTACGTCTCAGGATGAACAGCCGGTCCCAGGGAAAGGGTCGGGTCTTCCGGGGACCCCGTAATCGTCGGAGAAAAAAACATGGCATCGCATGCTTGGGTTGGCATCCTCGAAGCTTCGAGGCTCGAGGACAGAACTTGGACATTCGTGCTGTCTTTTGGGTGCCCTCCAGGGGGCGCCTGGTCGCCACGGCTGGGTCCGCTTCGAGATCCTGACCCGCGCGCACCCCTGGAGCAGTGACGGGGCTCATGTTGTGAACCCTCGGGCCCCGCCACCCCCGGCGGGACTCGAGCCGCGACGGCCGCGGCGCTGGCTTCGGACACCGCGGGGGCGACTTCCCCCTCCCACGCTCGGCGGCCTTCCGACCGACCGATCTTTCCCCCAGACGTGCCGCTGACGAGCCGCGCCCTGAAAGGGATCACGGCGGGCGTCTTTGCAGTGTGCGGCCTCTCCGGGGGGTCTTCGCCGGGCCTTGGCGCCGCCAGAAAACGGTTCTCTTGATCAGAGACCGTCCGTGCCGGCATTCCCAGAGGCCTGCCGCGTTTTACCTGTATATATATATATGTATATAATGTCAGAACATGATGCCGGTGTCTTAAAGCAAGACGGTTTTGGCCAGACATGTCCCCAGAACGGCCCGTGCACGCCACAATAGGTCCTTGGAACAATACTCTCTGGCGGGGGCGCCTACAGGCAAGGCAGGACGCCTCGCCGCTGCCTGGCTCTGGACGGACAGCCCGCCTCTGGGAAGGGGCCCCGAGATATAGCAGGGGGGGGAAGGGGTCCTGAGGAAGACGGGTCCTGCACCCTGGGGCCTTCCCCCGGGACGAGCTCGTCCTCCTGTCGGGGAAACGTAGGACTCGAGTAAGCCGGAACTCGGGTCTGCCGACGTTTTTGTTGACGAGCGCGCCCTGGATTTTGACGGTCCGTTTTTCGTGGGATGTCTGCAGCGGGAGCTCGCGTCAAATTTCAGACTGGGTCTCGTCATTTTCACCGTGGCCCCCGTCAGGCCAACCCGAGTCCCCCGTACTCGAGTCTTACGTCTCCCCGATCCTGAGGCCTTTTTCTGACAGCCCAGCCCGGGGGGCCCGTGAAGGGCCCCGAGGGCCCGAAGACAGCGAGAAGCCAAAGGACCCGCTTCCCCCAGGGCGGCGACGAGTCCTGGGGTTGGGTCGGGCATGTCCCCCTGCAGGCGGATTTTGGACGAAGAATAATCAGATACCCCAAACATATTCCACAAATGTTCAAAAGGTAGTCGAAGAATCGTGCCCATCTTATTTTTGACTAGTTGCATGTCTCCCGTAGGGTGAAGTCGGGCCTATCCCTCTACAGGGGGAATGTTTAAAGATACTTCAAAACTAATCGGCGGACTGTTTTTGTCTATTTTTGAACATATCTGCATTTTCGACTATCTATACTTTTTCGTCGAAAATCCGCCTGTATGTGGGACAGGCCCGACCTGACTGTAGAGGGACACGCCCGACTTAATGCTGGGGCGCCAGCGCACCCAAAGCGCGACGCGCGCTGGACGTCGGCCTCTCCTGGGGGGGGGGCGGCCCTCGCAGTGGAGAGCGCGGGCCCTGCAGGGGCGGGGTCGGGAGCCTTTGGGGGGGGGGGGGGAGACATGGGACCCCAGAGAGCCAACGCAGTGAAGAACTCCAGACGGAGGTTTTTCGCAGCCTTCGGCCTCTGTAGGGGCCCTCGCCGGGCCCGGGGACCGTCAACAAACGATTCAGGTTGAAAAACGGGTCCCAGAGAATGGGCCGAGACGTCGGGGGCCCCAGATTGGAAAAGTCACGACATCGGATCTCTGTGGGGTCGGGAGCCTTGGCGGGGAAAAATATGGGACTGTAGGTCGCGAGTTCCGCCGACGCTTAAGTCGGGCCTGTCCCTCTACAGGAGGAATATTCAAGAATAGGCAAAGAATAGTCTGGGGACGATGTTTTTTTTTCATTTCTTTGATATGTTTCAGTATGTTTGGGGTATTGCTCATCTTTAGTTTAAAATCCGCCTGTAGGGGGACATGCCCGACCTAAGCCTTGGGGGTCAAGATGGGACTGGAGCTCGCGAGTGTCGCAGACGCTCTCGGCCAGCCTCGCGCACAAGGGGGCGGGGGGAGGGAGGAAGGCTCCTCGGCAGCACCCTGCTGTAGACATTGATGCAGATGGAGATGTAAGGCCGGCGCCTTCTGCGAAGTAGCCTCCTAAGAAGCCTGCCCCCCTCCCTCTCATTACCCTTAAGTCAGGCCTGTCCCTCTACAGGAGGAATATGCAAAAATGGAAAGCAGAAAGAAAAAGTCAGAGAACGATTTTGGACTATTTTGTGAATTTGGGAGCATTCTTTCTATTTTTAGATATTCGTCCAAAATCTGCATGTAGGGGGACATGCCCGACCTAGAATTACCCCGTGTGCGCGCCGCCGAAAGGAGCGGCCCGCGGCAGAAAAAAAGAAGCGGGCACTGCAGGGCCGGGGTGGGAAGGCGTTGGGGGAAAAACATATAAGGCTTGAGCTCGCCAGAGCTCGGGCTTGCCGACGCTGTTTGGCGAGCCCATCCTGGATTGTGGTGGTCCGGCGTTCGTACGAAGTCGGGCCTGTCCCTCTACAGGAGAACTATTCAAAAATAGTCAAAAATAGATTGGGGACGATGTTGTGAAACTATTTTTGACCATTTGGGAATATTCATTTTTTGGCTATGTTTTTCTCGACAAGAATCCGCCTGTAGGGGGACGTGCCCGACCTAACTTTCGTGGGATGTTTGCAGGGGGAGCTCGCGTCAGATTTCAGGCTGGGTCTCGTCATTTTCACGGTGGCCCCGCCAGGCCAACCCCAGTCCCAGGGCCTGAGTCCTACGCCTCCCCGACACGGGGGGGCCCACGTCGCGAAGAAGCGCGGGGCCGGAGTCGGGCGGGGCTGGGACGAGGATGCACCTCTCCCAGAGCGTTCCAGGACGCTCTCAGAGCGTTCCGGAGCGCTCTGAGGAGGCCGCGGCGCCCGAGACGTCCTCCAGAGCCGCGAGATCTCAGGGATTCTCGAGTTGTCCTTACCCTTAGGTCGGGCGTGTCCCTCTACAGGCGGACTTTGGTCGAAAAGTAAAAACTAGTCCAAAAAATTGAATAATGCCAAAAGAATGTTCAAAAAGTCGTTCCCGTATTATTGGGCTGGCCTCCGGCCAGTGCCGCCGATCCGGGGGGGGTGAGTGCGAGATGATGGTGATGATGAGGATGATGAGGATGATGTTTCAGCGATTCGGGGCCCTCTTGCATTGTCTAGGGGGCCTCTGGGGCCTCTCTTGGCTTCCTCTTGGGCTGTCTTGGGCGGTCGGGGCTCCGGAAGTGGAGTTTTCTATACCCCCCTGTTCCCGGGTACCGAAAAACGTCGGAAATGAGGTCGGAAGTATCCCCGTGTACCGAAAAACGTCGGAAATAACGTAATTACGCCCCCCCCCCTGCAGAGCAAAGCTTGAGCGAGCTCAAGTCCACGCTTTCAGAAACTCACACGCCGGATCGACGGATTTTCTGACTAAATTTGAACGTTCCTCCTGTATAGGGACGCGCCCGACTTAATGCTACCCTCGTCCTGGCTTCGTCTCATAGAGATGCCGCAGGGAAAAATATTGCCCATGAGGCGCGGGCCCTCGGGCCGAGAGAGGTGGGCCCCCTGCCCGAGGCCAGGGCGAGAGCACAGACGCACAGGTCACAAGGCCTAAGTCGGGCCTGCCCCTCCACAGGAGAATATCCCAAAATAATCCCAAAATAGTATGGGGACGATTTTTCTATATATATATATATATATATTTTTTGACAATTTTGAATATCTGTTGACTATTTCTCATTTTTCGCCCCAAATCCGCCTGTAGGGGGACACGCCCGACCTAACACAAGGCTCGAAAGCCCGCGCGAGATCTCCCTGGATGTCATGGCCCCCTCTTCTCAGGGGCGGGAAACACACAGACACGAAGAATCGTCGACTCCCAGGAAAAGATGGGAAAATATCCGAAGTATGCGGGGGGGAAGACAAACTTTCAGAAACTATGCTGGAAAATATGGGACCCCCCCCTCGCCTGCGCACGCGCCTCTGGTCATGGTCTGCGAGCCCCCGTCTTGGAGCCTCCTCTGAAGCCCCACGGGTCCCAGACCTGGCGCTGTTGCACGCGCCCGCTCCGGGACGAGGACCGGGGCGGGGTGGCAATGCCGCCAAGACCTTTTCGCGTCGCGATAAAATCACGACGGAAGGTGTTTTCTATATTTTTGGCTTCAGCGGGCCCTTTCCAGGCCCGGGGACCGTCACAAGACGACCCAAAATTCAGAGATCGTACCTGGGAGGGGCTCCAGACCTCCGGGAGTCCACGTCATGAACAAGGATCATGACGTCGGGGGTCTCGTCTACGGGCGCGGGCCGACGTGCCGGCCTGTTTAAAGTTTAGGTCGCTCATGTCCTCCAACAGACGGATGTTAGGCGAAAGTTTGAAAAATACTAACACAACATTCCAAAACAGTCGAACATAGTCGAAAAATCGTCCCGATATTATTGTATATTCCTCCTATAGAGGGACATGCCCGACTTAATTGAAAGTTGAGGTGAGATGCTGCGGCCAGCGTTTCGGGGGGAGCGCGCCAGCTGCAGCCAGACCCGGGGCCCCGGAGGGTCCCCAACCCCTCGTACTCCCCGCTCTTGCCCCTCGAGGGTTGACGTCCGCATCTTGTATATATTTGTATAAATTGAATAAATGCATACGCTTATGAATATGTGTATACATGCATACGTTTGTGAGTACATGCATCTACATATATATATACCGGCACACATCTATATACAGATAGAGAGAAGGAAATAGAGAGAGAGACATACAAATGTAAGTGTGTACGTATCTATATATTTATATAGCACATATGCATGTATGAATATCTACTACCATACGCACCTCTCCGAGGGAGTAAAGCTCTGAGGCGATGAACTCAAGGTCCCTTTCGTTTTGTTTTGGCTATTTCGCTTCGGGAGGTCCTGAACATTCTGACTATCGATCGCACCCCTCACTCAGATCGCGATGTCGCGGTCCAAGAACACAATGGATGTTCAACACGTTACAGTAAAACCTTCAACTCACACACACTCACAATGGATTCCAATGATGTCGGGCGTCGCTCTTAGAAAAACAGTCGTTCGGGTGAGGCACCCCAAAAAAACTGAAACCCGACGTATTCAAAGTTGTTTTCATTTGTATACATGTAAAATTATATATATATATATATATATATATATATATATATATATAGAAGTGTCACTCGAGGCATCATCCAAACATTGGTTTCAATGCTCTTTTTTTTCAACTGCAATCGCAAGGTGTGGAACACCCTCCTGCGCCACGCACATCTCAAGGTGTGGCATCCCCATCTGCGTTCGACCGCGATCCCGCTGTTGCACGTCCTTCCCAACAGCCCCCTGGTGATCCTCATGATCCTCCTTCTCGCCTGTTTCCGCTGCTTCTCCATCACCTCCTCCTCCTCCTCCTCGTCCTCCTTCTCCTCTTCCTCGGGGCCGACTTCATATTTCATTTCTTGCCCATGTTCTGCAACGCTTACGTGTTGCACGCTGTCTTGTCTAAGCATGGGCGCGCGCGTGCCACTTTGTGCATACAGAATATCTGTGTATATATATATACATACATACCCACATACACATATCTACATATACATCTACATATACACATATACACATCGTCGAAACAGTTGTATGCATGCCTTTATACATATATAGGATTGAAGAACAGGTAACTATCGTTAATCTTGTGAGAGGTGAACCAGCCTGGTCAGATTATCAGCTTACCATCCCCACATGGGCGACGTAATACAACGGGGTCGACCACGTGGACACAATCGCGTAAGTTTCCCGCGTACGGTCGCGCGTTGTCGCCCTCCTCTCCAAGCGGTGTGTCACGCTGGCGGCCCGCGTAAGCCGCGGCGTAATGTCTGTATGTCTTCTCGCGTAAGGCCCGTTTGTATTCGTCGTTCACATGGCTCTGCTCAGTAATTATAGCTTGCCGCGACAGGCTGGCCTTTACCCATTCGGGTTGCCAGCGCGAGGAATCGTTCACAGAGGTCGATCGTTGCTAGCATTAGCAGATCCGAGTAATCACGCTGTACTGGTCCTTCCAGAGACTGCAACGCTCACTTGGTTTTGGTGATTGCATGTGTCTCTTGCGTTCAGCGACCTCGTCTCTGCGAGAGTCAGGTACGGAAGTGGATGCTACCAGAAGAACGAGCTGCATCTACGAGACTTCTGCCATCCCTGCGATGCAGACTGGGAGGAGCCCTTTCGGATCAGCGTAGCAGTGCGCTGTGCGCCCTTGATGCTGCCAGTACTTACATGTTTTGTCACATCACGGTGCGCAGGGGGCCTTGCTTCACCACGAACCCATCAAGAACGTGACGAGGGTACAGAGAGGCACGCGGCACGATGGCACACGACGTCGGTTCTGCGCGCAGGCCCTGGCTCTTGCGCTCGACGTGCCCGCCCGCCCCTGCTACTGCCATCAGACCGCCCGCTCCTCCTCCTTTTCCTCCTCCTTTTCCTCCTCCTTTCCCACCACCTCCTCCTCCTCCTCCTCCTCCTCCTCCTCCTGCTGCTGCCATCGGACGCCACTCCTCCGCCGCCCGCCCCCCCCCCCCCCCCCCCCCCCTGCGCTGGCCAGGAGAGCACGGAGAAGAGGCCCCCCAGCGCCCTCCCCCCGCCGCGGCGGTGCTTCCCGGCCGTGCCGGCCTCCGCGTGGGCCTCTTCTCTTGCCCGCTCGGGATCTCAGGGGGAGGTCGAGAGCAGTCACGTCAGAGGCGCGGCAATCCGCAGGCTCTCGACGAGGAGGAGGAGGAGGAGGAGGAGGAGGACGAGGGACGGGCGCTCGGGATCGGGCCAGGCGGAGGCTCCATGGGCTTGAAGCCCAGCGCTGCTTCCCGCCAGCTCAGCAGGTTCAAGTCGGGCACGTCCCTGGACAGGAGGAGTGCTCCAAAATGGTCAAACAAGTAGTCTGGGCACGATTTTGTTTTAGCATGTTTTGACCTTTGTTGATGATTTTAGGGGTATTCTGCATCTGTCGCTCAAAATCCGCCTGTAGGAGGGCACGCCCGACCTGACAGCAGGTAGGGGGGCCGGTTCGAGGTGCCGGGTTCGACAAGATTGTTTCCCCTCTTTGCGGTCTCCTGGGGGCGTTTTCGGACCCCGGCCCGGGACCGTTCAAAAACGGATCTGGGGTTAAGTCGGGCTTGTCCCTCTACAGGAGGAAGATTTAAAGATAGTCAAAAGAATGCTCAGGGAACGATTTTCGAAGTATGTTTAAGCATTTTAGAGGTATTTTTGACTATTTTCAAGTTGTCGTGCACAATCCGCCTGTAGGGGGACATGCCCGACCTAAATCAGGGGGCAAAGTAGCACCAGATGGACCCCAGGAGGGATCCGGGGACCGATTTTGAGCGCGTGCGTTCTCATCAAGCAGTGGCGAAGGGACTATCAAGCAGGGGCGAAGCGTTCTGATCTGCCCGTAGGCGCAATAAAGAATGTTATGAGGCCTTTCGCGATCTGCGCGACATGCTCTTAGAACATGTATGACTGAGACTGTCGTGCGTTCATACACGGCTTAACGTCCTAAGAACATTGTTTGTGTTATGAGAGCATTATTTTGTTCTAAGTGCACGACGTGGTAGGCCTACAGGAATGCCAGGACGGTCGGTCCTTGATCAAGTCTAGGCCTCTCAAGTGGGGTCCGAGCAGATGGGGGTTGGAGGATAGCGCCACGTTGCCGATGTATCGCCGATGTGGCTCCATGCGGAGCCTGATTTGCTCCGCGCTGGCGACGCTGATGCACCGCCGACGTCGCTGATTCATCGCCCGTGCATCGCTGATGATTCGGCGATGCGGCACGATCCTCTGAACCCATCTGTCGCCGCGCCGTTTGTTCCGACGCGCGGCCTTACGTCTTGGGGAGGGCGCCTCGGCCACCAGGGCAAACTCCGCCTCGGACGCGGTGGGCTCGCCGTGGGGGTTGCCGCGGCGCCGGCGTCGTCTGCTTGGGCCCGGGGCGCAGGGCTAGCTGTGGGTTTGCCGTGGTGTCGGCGTCGTCCACGTGGGCGCGTCGAGAACAAGCGGCGCGGCAACTAAGGAGGCCTCTAAGGGGGCCTCTAAGGGGGCGGGGGTCTCGTCTCGGACCCCACCTATAGGAGGCCTCTGAGGGGGCGGGGGGTCCTCGTCTCCGGGAGCCTTCCAGTAGCTGCGCCTCGTCGAGGGCGCCCTTTGGGGAGTGCCCAGAGCGCCCCCCAGTCGGCCGCCGGAGGCCCGAGCTCTGTGGCCTGATCGGGAGCCTTGAGACGGGTGTCAGTGCAAACGGGGGTCAGCCACGGCACCGGATCCTGCAGGATCCTGCGAAGACCCCCTCTGGCTGACCCGGGTTAGCGAGCCGCTCGTGGCCGCGAGGCGGCCGCGCATATTGGCTGACCCGGGTTTGCGAAGACCTGCGTCGCAGTTTTTTTTCTGCATTGCAGTTTTTGGTTTCCTGCTGACCCGGGTCTGGATTGACCCTGGTCAGAAGATCCCCGGGCCTGAACAAAACAGGCCTCCCCACATCCTCGAAGCTTCGAGGCTCGAGGATCGAGCTTGGACCTCCTGTTGTCCTGTCTCGGGGGCTTCCAGGGGGCTCCTCGACTCGTCAAGTCTGGCTGGATTCGCTTGGGAATCCTGGCCACGACGCACCCTGGAACAGGGCTGGGGATGTTTGCTTTTGCTGGCGAAAGGGGGTGCGAGCCGGACGGGGCTAGAACGAGGATTAATCCTTTCCAGGGCGTTCCGGGACGCTCTCAGAGCGTTCTGGCACGCTCTGAGAATGCCGCGGCGCCCGAGACATCCTCCGGAGCCACCGGATGCCAGAGATTCTCGATGCATCCTCCCCCGAATTTGTCCTCGTCCTGTCTTCGTCTCGAAGAGGGAAAGGTGACTTGCGATATTTGCTGCACGCAGCCGTGTCGGCCCCGCCTCTGGGCGCCTTCTTCCGCGCACTGGCGCCGCCAGGCGGCGGGAAGATCGGCTACTTGAGCCGATTCGCCAACACTCCTTGACCAGAGGCATGGGGCTGCTTAAGATTGATTCCATCGCCAGTTGGAAGCACGCATTTGTGGATCCCGAGATTCCAATATACTTGTAGGCACCCTCCAGTTCCAATATTCGGATAGTTGTCCCTTTTCCTTCATTTCCAGGGGGCGGGCGGAAACCGACATCAAATTTAAACGCCTTCCTATTTCATGTGTCTACCCACTTCTTCCAATAATTCGCACGCCCTTGCTCGCGTGCTGGGGGAGCACGATCCGTGTCAAATAATTTCATGCGGGCCACCTCGCGCGACGGCCGCGCGCGCATGTCGAACTCTTTTCAAAACCTTCATCACCGACGCGAGAACGCCGGCATCGTCGCCGGCGTGATCAGCATCGGCGCCCGCACTGGCCGCGCCGTCGTCGTCATCGCCACCAGCATCGCTACTATCATCATCGTGTCTACCGTTGTCGGCGTTGCCATGATACCGCGCCCGCCCAAGTCGCCGACTCGCAATGAAGTGCCCGTTGGGATGTGCCCAGCGATCAGCGCCACCGCGGCCGCGTCCGTCGCGCCAAACTAGTTGGCCGCAAGACATCGATTGCACAACATAGATTGTACCACGTAGGTTGTTCCGCATGCATTGCACAGCACAGATTGCACCACACATTTTGCACCACATAGAGTGCACCACATGGACTGCACGCCCTACGTTACACAGCATATAATGATGGGAACATACTGTTTGGGGTCCACGTTGGCTAACATGCCTTATCGTATGTGTCTACCGTGAGCGCCCCGGCAAGCAGCCGATGGCGTGACCGCCGTTTCTGGCGCTCGCGTTGCCCACTCTCCCTCCTCGTCCTCCTCTCCCCTGTCCTGCCCCCGAGGCCTCAGACGGCAAGCTCTTCTGATTCTGAACCCGCCATTCAGGCCAGCCACCACCACCATCCCTCCTTTCCATCCTCAGAGGGGCTGCGGCAGGTACAGAACAGGGGCCGTGCACGGAATGTTTGCGCGCAGGGCTGCTCATTCCGTGCTTGCCCCCACGTGTGCAGCACACGTCCTTGTCGCGCGGCAAGCAGAGGCGGGTGGAGCTTCGTTCGTGACATCCCCCCCATCCTCCTCTCCTCCTCCTCCTCCTCGATCCTCCTCCTCTTCGATGTTCCTCCTCCTCGATGCTCCTCCTCCTCCTCCTCCTCCTTCTCGTCCTCCTCGATATTCCTCCTCGATCCTCCTCATCGATCCTCCTCCTCCCCATCATCATCATCATCATCATCATCATCATCATCATCATCATCAGCAGCAGCAGCAGCATCAGCATCAGCATCATCCTCATCATCATCATCATCATCATCATCATCATCATTGTCATCATCATCATCAGCAGCAGCAGCATCATCATCATCATCATCATCATCATCATCATCATCATCATCATCATCATCATCATCATCATCATCATTATCGTCATCGTCATCGTCATCGTCATCATCATCATCATCCCCGTCCTCCTCCTTCTTCTCCTCTCCCTCCTCCTTCCTCCAATAAAAAGACTGCTGGCGCCCTGTCGCCGCCAGCGACCCGAACATGTGCCGGTGCGGCCACAAGAAGAAGCTGCACCACTGCGCGCTCACAGGACGCGGGGCCCCCGCGCTCTGTGCGCCGCAGAACTGCTGCGGGGCAGCGAGAGCAGCCGCGAGGAGGGCGGCGGAGGGTTGGCGGGGTGGGAGGGTTCGAACTCTGGTGTGCCACGCCTTCTTGAGCCTCCAGGGAGTTCCTTCTCCTCCCCCCCCTCCTCCTCTTCGCCATCCTCCTTCTCCCCCTGCTCCTCCTCCACGTCCCCGTCCTCCTCCTCCACTTCCTCCTCCTTCTCCTCCTCCTCTTCCGCTCCTTCTTCTTTGTCTTCTTCTTCTTCTTGTTATTAGTGTCGTTATTGATAGTATTATTCTGGGTATTATTCTGGGTATACTATTATTAGTAGTAGTAGCATTCTTGATATTAGTGTTATTAATACTCTTATTATTGTTACTGTTATTGATACTATTTATTATTAGTATTAGTATTGTTGGTATTCTTAATAGTATTATTGTTATTATTGTTATTAATATTGATAATATTATGATTCGTAATATTCGTAATAATATCAGTATTATTGTTATTATTATTATTATTATTACTATTAGTAGTAGTAGTAGTAGTAGTAGTAGTAGTAGTAGTAGTAGTAGTAGTAGTAGTAGTAGTAGTAGTAGTAGTAGTAGTAGTAGTCGTAGTCGTAGTCGTAGTCGTAGTAGTAGTACGTTTATTACTATTAGTACTCGTATTTTTATTATCAGCATCATTATCATTATTATCATTATTCCTGTATCCACCGTGAGCCCCTGGAAACAGGCACGCCGAGCGCATCGAGAACAAAGTGGGCTCGAAGGAATCACTGAGCAGCCTCCTCCTCGTCTGGCCAGGCGCTGTGCCCTGGCGGCGAAGCGGCCCGCGGCACGTGCTGGAGCCACCCGCTCACCCCGAGTTCTGGGCACACGAGGCCTGGCCAGCGTTTCTGCACTTTCATGGGGCCCCGCAACTACCACCCAATTCAACACCAATGAACGCCCCTCGTGACTCTAACGCGGTGAGTCCGATGGAGGGCGCAAGGGCGACTGAGACATTACCTCCCAACCATCCCGGAGAGTTCCCCCGCTATCACAGGCTCCGACTCGTCTCCTCCCCCTCAGCCTCCTCCTGCCTCCCTCCCTGCCTCCCTCCCTCCCTCCAGCCATCCTTCCAACCCTCCCTCCCTCCCGCCCTCCCGCCTTCTCCCTATTCCTCCTCCTCCTCCTCCTCCTCCTCCTCCGCATCCTCCTCCGCCTCCTCCTCCGCCTCCTCCTCCTCCTCGTTCTCCTCCTCCTCCTCCGCCTCCGCCTCCTCCTCCTCCGCCTCCTCCGCCTCCTCTGCCTCCTCCTCCTCCTCCTCCTCCTCCTCCTCCTCCTCCTCCTCCTCCGCCTCCTCCTCCTCCTCCTCTTCTTCCTCCTCCCTCTCGGGCCGGACGAAGGTAGAGAGGACAGGGAAAGGTGGAGGTGCGACATCTGCTGCATGCAGCTGGTTTCGGCCCCGCCGCGGACATCCTCGAAGCTTAGAGGTTCGAGGGTCGAGCTTGGATTTGATGTTGTCCTTCCTGGAGCCTCCCGGGGGCTCCTCGTCGCCACGGCTGGATCCGCCTTGGAATTCTGGCCAGAACGCACCCTGGAACGAGGGCGCGGCGCCCGCGAGGGCGCGAAGTTCTTCGCGCTCTGCGCTTCGGCTCAAACTCCTCCTCGTCCTCCTCTTCTCCCCTGGGGGGTGGCGCCAGAGCACGGAGTTCTTCGCGAAGGTAGGCGCCCTTTATGGCACAGGGCCAGGGATTGAGTTGTTTCACCCTCGGGTGCCGACACCCTCGTGCCTCGAGCATCTCACGACGGGAGGTTCTTGGCAGTCGTCGGCCACCTCCGGGGGCCCCCACCGGGCCCCGTCGTGTCGACGCGGCGCGGCGACCGCAGCGCGGCCGCTCGAGGTCGAGCGCCGCCAGCGACCCGGCACCGGCCGATGTCGAACGGTTCGGACGTGTCGTGATTCACCGAGCGCGTTCCACTACTCGCAAAGTGCCGACTCGCAAACGTCAGAAAAGCACATGTCTTCCTACACGTAATGGATCGTAAATCCCCCGCGGCGTCCTCCTCCTCCTCCTCTTCCTTGCGTCCTCTCGGCGCGCACTTGGCGCGTGCAGGCCATCTGGGCACACGTTTGGCGTGTAATCGTCTGCTCTTGCGCGTACTTGGCGCGTCGCATCTCTTTGCCTTGCCCACGCGCATTTGGCCTATGGCTGCTTCGTTCGTCCCTCCTGCAGAGGGACAGGCCCGACTTAACGGTAGCCCGGGGCAGTCGCAGCCCCCCCCACCCCGGGAGGCGCGGCGCGCCCCCCCCGGGGGGTTCGCCTGCGGCGGCGCCCCGGGTGGTGATACCGCCGCGGGGACAACTCGGGGGGGCCCGCTGAGGCTTACAGAGGACTGACCTTCATCGGTATCGTTTAGCCAATCCCCATCCTCATCCCCTTCGAGACCCCCACCAGATTACCCCCAGATGGGGATACACCCTTCGAAACCCGAAGGGAACGGCCTATATCCCCATCTAGGGGGGTAAATCAGCCAGCGGGGCCCAGGCCACGCCGCTGGGGACTGGGATCGGTTAAACGATACTCACTTCAGGGGGGAAAGAACACACAGACACAAAGAATGCCGATTTCCATGGAAAGTATGGAGAAGCAGATCGGAAGTGGAGGGGAAGACGACCCTCCCGAAAATCTGGAAAGTCTTGGGAATCCGGGGACTTGTGTATATCTATTCGTGTGTCCCTGGGCCGCGTCATACCTGGGGAGGTTGCCTAGGGCGCCAACCCAAGGACTTGCCAGAGAGATCCGACGTCACGGCTAAGTCGCAGCAGCGCGGGAAGCCAGGGCTGGAGCCCCAGCCCCCACTTTTTGTTTGTGTTGCGGCACTCCGCTCGAGCCACATCCACGCGCGCGGGCCCCCGGCGGGCCCGAGACCGCGACGCCCCTGCTCTCGGGGCCTGCCTCTGCGCGGGGGGGGAAGCGGCGCGGCGCCTCGCGGCGAGCGCGTCGGCGCCCGGCCCGCGGAGGGGCCGCGCGGGAGCCTCCGCGAACTGAAAACGGCGCCCCTCCGCGCGCCCTCTCGGCGGAGAGCGGAGCTCGCTCGGGGGAGCATGCGCCTCGCCCTGCTGCGCCTCGCCGGGAGTTCCGTTGGCGGAGTCCGGCATCCCCACGCGGGCGCGGATGCACCCGGCCCAACGCAAGATTCGGAACGACCGGCAGGGATACGGAAAGAAGGGGTACAAAGACCGGCAGCAGTCCTTGTTCATGTTGAACCGGGTTCGCTGTCGGCGTCGCCGCGGGTTGTGTCCATGTGAGAGAGAAGGCCGCCTGCCAAACAGCGGCCGCTGCTGATTCGGGACAACATCAGCTGTTGGGCATTGTATTTATTTTTCCAGTATTTCGGGCGTCCAAATCCATGGCGGAGTCCAGTATCCCCATCCGGGCGCGGATGCACCCGGCCCACCGCAAGATGGAACGATCCGGGAGCCTTGAGGCTCTTAGGCCTCCTAAAGACGGGGTCGGGGCAGGTGGGGTCGGAGGATCGCGCCGCATCGGCAATGCATCGGCGATGCGGCTAGATGTGGGGCCCAACTTTCTCCACGCCGACGTCGCCGATGCATCACCGACGCCGCCAGCACATCGCCGATGCATCGCCGATGCATCGTCGACGCATCGCCGAAGTATCGGCGATGCGGCGAGATCCTCCGACACCATCAACTCGGACCCCATCTAGGAGACCTCTAGAGACGGGGGTCAATGCAAACGGGGGTCAGCCAGAGCGCCAGATCTTGCAGGATCCTGCAAAGCCAGGGTTGCACTGACCCAGGTTAGGCAGCAGGAACCTGCAGGATCTTGCAAGATTCTACAAAGCCTGACTGACCCAGGTCAGTGCGTCGCCAAACGATCCACGCGGTGTCCCCAGACCCCCGGCGTCATGATGTTTGTAAAGACGTCGACCCCCAGAGGTCTCGACCCATTCCCAGGAGTTGGTCTCTCATCCCGGGTCGTTTTATGATTTTTCCCGGGCAGGGCCCAGCAAGGGCCCCGCGAGGCCGAAGATAGCGAAGAATAATTCCCGTCATGAATTTTGCATGACCCGAGGGGGTCTGATCGGCCACTCGCAGGGGGGGATTATTATGGGGAGGGGGGAGGCTTCCAAGAATCTGCCGCCGCCTAGGAAGTCTCCCCCCCTCCGCCCATACCCCCATGTGCGCGCCGACAATCTGGGTCAGAAGCCAACGCACGGGTCGTCGCGGCACGACCGCGGCCGGCATCTCGGCGGGGCGAGTCAGTCGAGGTGCCTCGCGTAACAGGGGCCGCGGGGGGGGCGGCAGGGCGAGCGGCGCGGCGTTGCGGCTCGGAGGCGCGAGGAGCAACGACAGCAGGCCGTGGAGTGTGCGCTATGGTTGCGCGTCGCTGCTCCTTATCCTTCATTACTTATCGCTCCTCTTCTCCTCCTCCTCCTCCTCCTTCTTCATTCGAAAAAATAAAGAAACATCAAAAACAAAAAAAGAAAAAACAGCGCAAGCATTGCTTAGGAGCCAGCTGGGGGTCTGAGGTGGCCGAGCACTGGTTTCGGCCAGCAGGAGGGGGGGGCGAGGTTCCAGGCGCTGTGGGGAGGTTTCGAGGCGCTGGGGAGGGTGCTGTGCCCTTCTGCCTTCGTGGGCCGTTCTCGAGCCTCGGGACCGTCAGAAATTGGTGTCAGGGAGTTTTCGCTGAACTCCCAGAGATCCAACGTCTTGAAAAAATCAAGACGGAGGTTTTTTTCATTGTTCGACCTCTAGGGGCCCTCGCCGGGCCCCAGGACCGTCAAAAAACGACTCAGGATGAAAAACCGGTCCCCGGGAAGGGGTCGAGACTTCCAGGGACCCCCGCATTGAAAAAAATCACGACATCGGATCTGCGGGCTCACGCCATCCTGACCCCCCGCGCGTGCGAAAGCCAGGCCCCGCCGCGCCGCCAGGGACCAGTTCTGGGGAGCGCAAGAGGCGCACCGGGCGCGCCGGGCGTGTCCGAGTCCAGGGCTCTCGCTCGAGGCATTCTCGCAAAGTCGACCCCACGGCGCGTGAGAAAGTCGGGCCCCGCCTCGCCCCGGGGGACCATTTCTGGGAAGCGCACCGGGCGCGCCGGGCGTGTCCCAGTCCGGGGC
Organism: Prorocentrum cordatum; assembly: GCA_963575745.1. Lineage (NCBI taxonomy): Eukaryota > Dinophyceae > Prorocentrales > Prorocentraceae > Prorocentrum > Prorocentrum cordatum. The sequence goes on along the minus strand of CAUYUJ010014390.1, from coordinate 109,132 downwards.
TCTCGCTCGAGACATCCTCGCAAGGTCGCCGGATCGCTCGCCGACGGAGGCCCCCAGCAGTTGGAGGAAAAAGAAAATGAGGAGGAGGAGGAGGAGGAGGAGGAGGAGGAGGAGGAGGAGGAAGAAGATTAAGAGGAGGAGGAGGAGGAGGAGAAGGCAAAAGCAGGAGCAGGAGGCAGGAGCAGGAGGCAGGAGGCGAAGGAGGCCAGGGGCAGGGGCAGGGGGAGGAGCAGGCGGAGGAGGAGGAGGACATCGAGGACGAGGACGAGGACGAGGAGGAGTGATAGGGTAGCTCCTCGCAATGCTGATCCTCACCCTCTTGATGGCCCCCCTCATGGCCCTCGCCCTTCTGATCCTCACCCTCATGATCCTCGCTCTCCTGGTTCTCGCTCACCCTCATCCTCCTGCCTCACGATCCTGATCCTCACCCTCCTCATGTTCATGGTCATTCTCGGAATACTAGCTCTCCTTGTGATGCTCACTCTGCCGATCCTCACTCTTCTGATCCTCCCTCTCCTTCTCCAAACTCGCCCGACCCTCACCCCTTGCTGATATTCATCATCCTGATCCTCGCTCTCCTGGCCCTTGTTCTCCACATCCTCACGCTCCTGCTCCACGCTCGTCTGCTCCTGAGCCACGTGACTCTCTCCTGATCCTCCCCCTGCTGATCCTCATCCTGCTCATCCTCACCCGCCGCACCACCACCTCCCGCGCGCTCCCCTTCTTACACATGCAGAAACTCTCGATCAACTGCAGAGCGGCTGCTACCCGTAAACTGAACCAGATGGACCCCAGGAGGGTTCCAGGGACAGATTTTGAGCGGATTTGGCTTCATCCCCCCTCCTAGCCGATTTTCTCGGGCCCCAACCAGTTCAGACCCTCTGTGCCTCCGAACGCTGCTGTTGCTTATCGCTGCTCATTCTCCCTTTCCTGCACTCGAGGACAACAAAACTGCATAAGCATTAATAGCGCGACTGGGATAGCCCGTCCTGTGATCGCGCGGTTGGGATAGCGGGATAGCCCTCCTGAGGGGCAGCAGGTTTATTGTGTGTTGGGGTGCTACCTTTGTGAATGGCAGAATCATACATTGTCGGAGCCCCGCGCAGAGTTTTCTGATCGGCGCTGGGGGCCCACTGGCGGCGCCTCTGTCGCCGCTCTTGGCGTGCTCCTCGCGCCAGGGAGTGGGGTCCAGCGCCGATCAAAGAAAGCCGCGCAGAAAACCGAAAGCTTCTGTCTATTCCGTTTGCTGTTGTTCCTGAATGCACCGCGGGGCACCTAGAAAATTTGGAACTCTTGGAACGCATGATGCATTCCAGGAGTTCCAGGAAGCCGTGTTCCCCGCGCGGCCCGAGACGAATAGGCGAGACCTTGCTGGACCCCGGGGGCCATCAACAAAAAACGACTCGGGAAGAAAAGCCTGTCCTTGGGAAGTGGTCCAGAACAAACCGCAACGTCGGATGCCTTGGAATGGCCGAGGGCGGCTAGAAACTCCGCAATTCCCATAACGCATCCTGAGCCACTGACATCATGACATTCCAGTCAAGACGCTGAGCCAAACGAACCGCTTAGGGCTCAGGAGGGGCCCTGCTTGCCAGGCCGTTCCCTGGATCCAGGTCGGGGGACCTCTTCGTGGCCGAGGCTCGCTGGGGCCAGAAAAGCCCCTTGCAGTGGGGTTGCATAGTCCTTGCCGACAGCGCCCCAGCAACGCTGGCCCCCGGCAGTCTGTGCAGCGCGGCGACGGAGGGGGGAAGGGAACGCGCAGGCGGGAGGCCAGGGCCGGTGGGACGAAGCGGGCGGGCAGGCGGGAAGGGACTGAAAGGAAAAGCCCGTTCGTGACTCGCTCAGCGTTCCAAGTGGCAGCACGATGGCCGTAGCGGCGGGAGGGCGGGGGGGGGCCTCCCCCCGCGCGAGCGCGCGCGCGAGGCGGCGGCGCCGTGCGCCCCCCTGGCTACTGGGTGTCCAAGCCCGGGGCGGACGGCGAGTGCCGCTTCGGGGGGATGGGCAGCATCGCATGGGCGGTCTCGTCGGTTGTAGCCGCGCCGCGCCAAGCGGCTGGTGCTCACGAGCAGCTGCCACCGCCCCTTCCCCCTCCTCCCCCTCTTCCTGCTCCTGCTCCTTGTCTTGCTCCTCCTCCTCCTCCTCCTCCTCCTCTCCTCCTCCTCCTCCTCCTCCTCCCCTCCTCCTCTCCTCCTCCTCCTCCTCCTCCTCCTCCTCCTCCTCCTCCTCCTCCTCCTCCTCCTCCTCCTCCTCCTCCTCCTGCGGCGCTGCTCAGCCTTGCATGCGCCCTCCCGCCCGAAACTGTGAGGTGAGCGCTTTGGAGCCCCCTTCCCATCAGTTGGAAATTTAGGAAGCTCTCTTCCTAGCGATGGCGGTGGAGGTGGTTCTACTGCGCCACCCAGGAGGATGGGGGTGACGACGACGAACACGACGACGACGACGACGACGACGACGACGACGACGACGACGACGACGACGGCGACGGCGACGGGGACGGGGACGGCGACGGCGACGGCGACGGCGACGGCGACGGCGACGACGACGGCGATCACGACAACCACGACGACGACGACGACGACGACGACGACGACGACGACGACGACGACGACGACGACGACGACGACGACGGCGGCGGCGGCGGCGTCGGCGGCGGCGGCGGCGGCAGCGGCAACGACAACGACAACGACAACAACCCTGACATCCTCGCGTCGTGACGGCGGCTAGTTTTTGGCAGCTTGGAAACTCCCGGGGCCCTTGCAAGGGGCTCGTGACACCGTCTTGGAGGATTGATGAGCCATGTGGGGGCTTTTTGGGACCGTCGTGGGGTCGTCTGAAGCTGCAGGAACCCCGACGAGGTGAAGACGCGACAAAAATGACGGAACACTGGCGTATTTTGGTGTGTGTTTCGTTTCTCCGGGACGTTCTGTCATCTTGTGGCCCTCTTGGGCCGTCTTGCCGGCCTCTTGGGCCGCCTTGGGTCTTGAAGCCAAGTTGGGCCGCCCTGGAGCCATCTTGGGCCGTCGTGGAGGCAGAGTGGACCATTTTGGCGGCCTTGGTTGCCTGCCTCGGCCGTCCTGGCAGCAGAGGAGCTCAGGAGGGGAAGAAACACACAGACACAATTATTCGTCGATTCCCAGAAAATATGGGAAGATATGGGAATTGGGCGGGAAGACAGAAACCAGGAAAATATTGGGAAATATGGGGAATAGTTTTATTTGCGTGTATTTATTGGTGTGTCCTGGGGCCCCTTCAAAGGGATTGTGGCCTCGGGAGTGGGGGCGGTGCATGCAACTAACTGAGGAGAAGGAGGGGGGAGGCCTTGTGGAATATTACACACACACCCTACCAGGCAGCACTTGGTATCCTACCACGCCTCAACGTGCCAGGGGGGACCGCGACAGGTTTGTTGGAGCACGAGCATGCATAATGAAACATCCTGGGAGTAATGAAGAGTTGCGCACCAGCCCCTAATAAACTACCATCAGCCCTTGTGCTGAAGAGTTGTTGGGCATGTTCTGGCCGCTTCCGTTGAAGAGCAAGCGTGATGCCAAGGAAAAAGTGTTGGCAGTTACACAGTATTGTACAACAGCTGTTGACTAACAACTCGTTCACGAAACACGGCTGGGGGAATACCGTTTGGTTTGTCTGCATTTATGAATACATAAACAAATGTGAACGAAGCCAGGTATCATTGAGAACCCAGCGTGCTGTTATAATTGTGGGGCACCGCGCATGAAAGCACTACACATCTGAATTGTCCAAACAAGATGGCTGCAAAATCATTTCGTTTAGCCGTGTCGGTGCGATATGCGCGGGGGCTCTCCCGCGCGACAAAACCCAAAAGTGGCAAATGTTCATGCCAGCAAGCGCATCATAGATTTAGTTGTTCGGAGATGTGCGTATGGGAGTACGTAAACATGTACATGCGTATTTGTGTATACGTTTGTAGATACGCACGTCATGTTTGCACACGCGTATATTTTCTTTTCATATGTATACACACAAGACTGCATTGGTGGTTTGCGCCATGCACCGTGGTCCTCGAAGTATGGCATGCAGGCGGAATGGCAGGAAGGTCAAACAGACAGTTTAGCGATAACTCCGTGTTGCCTTCTCCAGCATCGCTGTTATAGTAATGTCATTCGTTGTCTATCATCCAGGCTTCTCTTTCCTCACACTCGCTCTACCATTCGAATTCTTCTCCATCCTCCTCAGCTCTTTCTTGCAGAGGCTCATCCTTGGTGAGCCCCTTGGGGCCTCACGGAAGTTATTCTGGCTTTCTTAATGCATGATCATCTATATTGTTTGATGAAGGTATATATAGCATTTTCTTCTTCTCACCCCCTTCAAGACGGCACATACGCCAAACTCAGGGCCACGTGCTTACACGGTTTACACTACTGACGCTCACATTGCAAGGGCAGCAAAGGTATGCTACGCGAGCGCTGCTGGAACGCATGCGGGGCCCCATGGCCCGCACATGCCCACACGGTGCAGGCCGTTGTCAAGAACATCTACAACAGGGAACGGATGGGGCGACAGTTCTTAGTTATCACACTGCACAGGCAGGGCTCACTCACATTCCTCTGAAGATACGTTTCCCCAGCTCGAAGCCATGTCCATTTCCAGAGACAGCAACACTCCACCAGACTGAACCAGCCAGCGAACATACACCATCCCAATCCACTACTGCATCTGATGCCACACCATCTGGATACATGAAGGTATCTAAGGGTGGACACCACTACTCAACACAAAAGCGTCCAGTCCCAATTCACGCCCATCATCGACTTGCGGCTCGGGTTCCAATTCACTCTCGTCTACGTGTTGCCGCACTTGCCCTTCAGCTTCGTCACCAGTCCGCCTCTCGGGGCTGTGCCTGGCTTGAGCGAGAAGCCCATCGCTCGCAGGATGGAAAACAATATGGCGCGGATGTCCATCTATTCGCAGCCTTGGGCCATCGGGAGGAGCTCGAGCGGGGTCCGCTGCAGCAGAGGAAGAGCCTCCGGCACCTTTCCTTCCGACTCCTTTTCGTTGACCACGTCCCACAACTCTTGTCGTTGCCTGTGTTTGCTCGGGATTGCGTGGTATGGTGACAAGACCTTGCACGTTGAAGGTCACGCGGTACACCTCTCTGTCGCGCGTCGCGGACACCGAGCAATATTTGATCCACATCCCCGCCGTTTCCATGCCGTTGTTTCGCAGCATCATGAGCAGCATGGAGGGGACGTGGCATAAGTTGATCACTGACTTTTGCCGGGACGACTCCGCGTTGCACCAACTCTCTAAGACGCTCAGAATGCCGCCAAAGCGATGCTGCTCTGGCGGGCGCCCTCTGGCGTGTGCTCCTTTCTGCCTTGACCATTTCCATGTACTCTTTGTACACCTGAATCCCTGTCTGCACCACCTCCTCTGACTTGTCGCCGTACGTCTAACCACTAACTGTGATGCGTATTCCAGCGTCCGCGCTCTGGCTTCGAGCTGTTTGACCCGCTTCGTCACGACTGGGTCCGACTCCTCCTGGCCAGCGAGGCGGGGGGGGCCCGCCAGGGGGGCCCTCGACGGCGCAGGGGGGGACGGGGCCGCCAGGGACGCCCCCAGACGGCCCAAGACAGGCCCCAAACTCATGAAAAGGGCCCCAAGAGGCCTCCAAAGGGCCCCAAGAGGCTCTCCGAGTACGCCCTACAGGCGCCCGAGACGCCTCCAAGGCCTGCCCTGATGCTCCCGGAGAAGACGCAGGGAGGCCCAAATTGGAGAAGTCACGACGGAAAATACACAGTCTCAGCAACCACGCATTGGGGCCCACCACTGCGGCCACCCCGCGGGCGCAGGGGGAGACCGGGCCGCCAGGGACGCCCCCAGACGGCCAACGACAGCCCCAAAGCATATGCAAAGGGCACCCAGAGGCGTCCTGGAGTCGCCGATCTATCATTCTGACACGCCCAAGATGGCCTCCAGACGGCCCAAAACGCTTCCAACACGGCCCATGGGGGTCTCCAAGAGCACTCCCAAAAGGGGCCCCAAGAGGCAAGCATCATTGCTTCTTCTTAGGTTGTTGATGGGTTTTCGCGGTTCTGCCTTCTCGGCTTCCCGACGCTCCAAGACGGTCCCGGAGGCCCCCAATATCGCTCGAACACGGCCTCATAGGCCCCCGAGAGGGCAGCGAGACGGCCCAAGAGGCCCAGACGGCTCCTCGACGCGCCATGGGGGTTCGGGGGCCCTGGGAGCGCGCTGGGATCGCGCTGGGAGGCTGAAAAGGCGCCATGAGAGCTCCAAGAGCGGTCCGAGACGCCATCAAGACAGTCCAAGAGAGCTCCAAGACGCCCAAGATGGTCCCAAGAGGACCCCAAGACCGCGTCAAGGTGTCCCAAGAGGCCCCGAGGAGGAGTCGTAAGAGGACCCCACGATGCAAGACTCATTGATTTAAATTGCACATTTCGATACATTTCACGTCGACATCCATTCGAGCTTCCACGCTCCAAGACAACCTCGCCAGCGCCCAAGACCGCTCCAAGACGGCCCAAGAGGCCTTCAAGAGGGTCCCAGGACCAGCCAAGACGGCCCCAAAAAGGCCCAAGAGGCGCCCAAGACGGCCCAGGAGAGCCCCAAGACGGCCCCAAGAGGGGCCCAAGGGAGGGGAACACGGACCTAATTCGAGCGTTCCGCCCAGGAGGTCCCATGACGCCTCCAGGAGGTCCCGCGAGGCCCCCCAAAGGCCCCACGAGGCCCACAGGACACCCCAAGAGGCCACCAAACAGCCATCAGGAGGCTTCAAAATTGCCTCCCAGAAGCTCTCGACAGGCCTCTTGCGATATCCCTACGAACATCTGCGAGGCTTCTAACCCACAGCCCGAGCACGGTGGCGGGATGGGCCGTAGGCCACTTGACAAGAATGGTCCGAAGTATGTTTCCCTATTGGGCCTTTCTTGGCCCCCCCCACGCGTGCTGTTGCCCGGGCCGTTACCCAGGCCAAACCCTTGCCCCCCCCCCGGGTAATAGTAACGATTGCACGGAAGGGGAGGGAATGGACCCCCCACACATGCTCTTGCTCGCGCCCTGCCAGTGCGAGTTTAGTTGTTTCCCTGGGCCGCCACCCAGGCCAAGCCCTTTCCCCCCGGGTAACGGTAACGATTGCACGACAGGGGAGGGAGTGGACCCCCCCACACGTGTTGTTGCTCGCGCGCACACTGCGGCGATCGCAGCGCACCCCCGCCCTGACGTGCCCCACCTTGCCCAGGCGTTATCCCGGGCCCACAGCACCCTCCCCCCCAAAGGTGACGACCGCTACCCGGAAATAGTAATCAATGGGAATAATCAAAAAAACATACGAATAACCATAAGAATGGTAAACTTAATGATGCGAATAAGAATAAGATGAGTAATAATAATGATAAGAGTTGTAATAATAAGAGTAATGATAATAATGATACGAATAGTGATAATAATAATAAATAATAACAATAATAATAATGATAATAATAATAATGATGATAATAAGAATAGTAATAATAATAATAACAATAATAATAGTAATAATAACAATGATAATAATGATGACAATACGAAAATGCAATATCCATGTGGATGTTGGATCCCAGCGGCATATGTGTCAGCCGCTTCGCGGGTGACGCTGGCGGCGCGGCCACATTGACGGAATGCCATGGCAGCTGTGGATCGGCCTCGAGCGGGCGCTTGGTCGGAAGCTCAGGCTGGCGGCACATGGCTCGGATGTCGGACATTTTGCGGGTGACACTGGTGGCGCGGAGCAGAGAAATGCCATAATCATGAATTTCGGAGCTCCGCGCGGAGTTCTCGGATCGGCGCTGGCCCCCCCCCTATTGGCGGTGCCTCGAGCGCCGCCCTTGGCGCGCTCCGCGCGCCAGGGAGGGTGGGCCAGCGCCGATCCAAGATTTCCGTGCGGAGTTCCAGATGTTTACGGTCATGCCGTTCTCTCTTGCTCTAATTTTGCGGGATGCCACAGCAATCGTGGATCAACTCGCACGGCCGTTCGGCTGGACACTCAGGCTGGCGGCACATGGCAAAGAGCACGTGCCCCGTGCGGCGAAGCTGGCTGCCTCCTGTCGGCTCTTGGTCCAGGACAGAACACGGAGAAAGGGGAGGAGGACGGACGAGGAGGCGGACAGGGAAAACAAGGAGGAACAAGGACGGGGCTGACGGGGAATGGAGAGTGATGAGGTCAGGGGCCCAACCATCTGGCGTACACAACGTGTTTTGTGACGCGGGGCCTGGGCCTCTCCTCGACCCCAGGACCCGAAGCGGCCCAAAACGAGGCATCGTGTTGGTGATCGTTTCTGATGCATTGCTTTGCCGATCGGAGCGGGCCCTCGCACCCACCCTCCCCGGCCCCCCTTCATGGAGTAGATCTTTGCTGTTTTGGGCGTCTGCTTCAGGCAGGGGGAGTCTCCCCCAGAGGACGCACGGTTCCAAACAGCCGCATGAAGCAGAGGTCCAGAGCCAGGCCCCCTCCTTCCCCCCCTTCCGCCCGATGTCGAAACGCCGAATAAGAAAACGCTCACTTGTTGGTTCCAAAAAAGGTCTGGGCTACGGTCAAGAACTTTGGCTTAGCGTGTCGCTCCGCCAGGCCTGGTCCACCACGCTCCGGCGCGACACGATATCCATGTCCCGGTCCACCAGAATCAACGTCCCAAGCTTTGCCGAGCTTCCCGTCCCGCGGAGTGGAGCGACACGCTATCCACTCGCAAGGCATAGCGTGTCGCTGGGGCCGCCGCCGCGACACGCTAAGCAAAAGTTCCTGACCATAGCACCTTCAAGGTCGACCCCCAGGCTTATCCCAGGGTGCGCTTTGGTTCAGACTTCGAGGCGGATCCAGCCGCGGCCACGGGGACGCCCAGGAGGCCAAAGAAATGCAAAAAGCGTCCAACACCTCGACCCTCGATCCTTGAAGGTGGGGGAGGAGGCATTTGCTCTGGGGGACGGGAGGTTCCAGGACCTCGTCACCATCGAGGACCCGGATATCATCAGCCGCCTGCAGGACATCGGGTTGCGCGCGGTTTGGCGCAGGGTGAAGCGGAGGAGGTGGAGAAAGGAATGGCGGGAGGGAGGAGGAGCAAGAAGATGAGAGACGGTAGAGGGGGAAACAGTAGCAAGGAAATCATAAGCAAGATTATTGCACATGTAAGCTAACCCAGGTCTTGAGAAGACACCCGTTTACATGCATTCGATCTTGACCTCCACGTGCGTTGACCTCCAGTGGGAGAAAGGTGGCAAGTCAAGTTTGAAACGGGGGCGGGGGCGGGAGCATCGCATGTCACAGACTCGCTATCACGTCCAGCGAATACTATTGCAAGCTTCCATCAAATCAGTTTCCTTCTTCGTTCCAATGGTGGGACTGTGCGCCGACTTGCCAATATCACTGGTTGCATGCTCCTTGCTGGAGTGATCAATGTTGTCCTTGCTCAAACCGCCGTGGCTTTTATAGCCACCGTTCGCATGCGTTGCACACCGTCTCTTCCGCGGTCTGAGCATCGGACGGATGCAAGGGTATTGACGACCAAGTAGGTTGGATGCCCCTGGTTTGAAATAGTAAAGCGAACCCCTCTGCAATCGCTCGTCCTGAGGGTTTCGTGCTGGCCGCACCGCCGGTGCCGGGCCTGTTCGAACCCCCCGGGGGGACACGAACCCCCCCGGGTGCGCCCCGGTACGAAACCCTCCGGGACGCACCGCCAGTGCGGACCGGTACGAAAACCCCCAGGATGGCCCCAACGCGCAGCCCCAGAGCGCGGGAAGCGCCCGGGCGAGCGCGTGCGAGCGTCCAGTGACGACGACATACAGAGATCTCCGGAGGCCCCCGGAAGCCCCAGAGGTTCTCGGGAGTTCCAGACGTCCTCGGAGGTCCATGTTGAAGGTTTCTGGCGGTCCCCGGAGGCCTCCCCGAGACTCCCCCCCTCCTCCGACTCCTGCCCAATCCATCGCACTCCTCGGCACTCCTCACCACTCCTCCTGGCTCCTTCCCACTCCATCGCACTCTTCGGCCCTCCTCGGCACTCTTCCCGACGCCTCCCCACCCCATCGACCTCCTCAGCACTCCTCCCCGCTCCTCCAGGCTCCTCCCCACTCCATCGCACTCCGCGCCTCTCCTCCCGTTTTACACAGACTCCTCCCCAGCCCATCGCATTCCTCGGGCCTCCTCGGCACTCTTCCCGATTCCTCCCCACTGCATCGCACTCCTCACCGCGACAGCGACGCTGACGTCGAAGACGACGACGACTACAATTACGAATACGATTACGATAACGATTACGACTACGGTTATGAGCACGACGAGAACGACGACGACGACGACGACGACGACGACGACGACGACGACGACGGAGACGACGACATCCAGTGACCTCCAGAGGTCGAGGAGTAGGAAGCGAGGAATCCCGGGATTCCTCCCTTCCGACTCCTCCCGACTTCTTCCGACTCCTCCCGATTCCACCCCGCGATCACGACGACGACGACGACGACGACGAAGACGACGCGACGACGACGACGACGACGACAAGAGACGACAAGACGACAAGACGACAAGACGACAAGACGAGACGACGACGACGACGACGACGACGACGACGACGACGACGACGACGACGACGACGACGACGACGACGACGACGACGACGGCGGCGGCGGCGGCGGCGGCGGCGGCGGCGGCGGTGGCAGCGGCGGCGGCGGTGGCAGCGGCGGCGGCGGCAGCGGCAGCGGCGCGGCGGCGCAGGCTGACCGGCCGGCGGGCGCGGAACACCGCACGATTTGCGTCGTCGTCGTCCCCTCCGCTAGTCCTCCCTCCCACCCCACGCCCACGCCCCATAGACCCACCACCCACTTCCACGCAGCCGCCCCCCACTCCCACAGGAGCCCCCCCACCCCACTCGCACAGGAGCCCCCCACCCCACTACCACAAGGGGGGGGTCCGCCGGCGCGCCAGGTACGAACCCCCCCTGGAAACGTGCAGTGGGGGGGTGCTCAGCCGAGGAGGTCCAGCGCCGATCCAAGGAATCCGAGCGGACCTTCGAAAGTTTAAGTTTGCGCAGTGTTCATTCTGCGACGTCGTGATTTTTGTCACTGGGCGGATCCTTGGAGGCATCGACCCCTTCCCGAGGACTAGCTTCTCATCCTCGTCGTTTGTGTTGGCGGCCCCGGGGCCCCGCGAGGGCCCGCTGAGGCCGAAAGCTGGCAAGAGCCTTCCGTCGAGACTGCCTTTCCTCGACGCGAGGACGTCAGGGCCAATCCGAGCGCCGGACCCCTGGGCCTCAGACTACTTGCACTGGGGAGCACCCTAGCCCTGGACAGAGTTGAAAGGCGGATCAGGCCGTGGCGACGAGGAGCGGCCGTCAGGGCCAATCAGAGCGCTGGACGTCTGGGCCTTTGGGGAGCGTTCTGCACAGAATTTCAGGGCGGTTCCAGTCGTGGCGCCGAGGAGCCCTCTGAAGGCCCCAAAGCGCGAGAGCGACACCCTGCCGACGGGCGGCGGCTTCCCGCGGCGTCGCCCTCGCCAGCGTCAACGTCGACGACAAAGGCGACGACAAAGACGACGACAAAGACGACGACAAAGACGACGACGACGACGAGCGACGAGCGACGACGACGACGACGACGACGTCGATCGACGAGCGACGACGACGACGGTCGACGTCGATCATCGAACCTCGAACCCGAGGACAGCGCCGGATGTCTGGGCCTCCCCTCGACCTGCCGCCGCGGCCGCGGCAGCGCGGCACGGCATCGTCGTCGTCGTCCTCCTCGTCCTCCTCGTCCTCCTCCTCCTCCTCCTCCTCCTCCTCCTCCTCCTCCTCCTCCGCTTCCTCCTCCTCCTCCTCCTCCTCCTCCTCCTCCTCCTCCTCCGCTTCCTCCTCCTCTGCCTCGCCCAGCGGCACCGTCCCGCAGCTCCTGGCTCGAGCGCTCCGGATGAGCGCGAGGGCCTCCCCATCGAGTGCGCGAGGCCATGCATTGCTCGGACGGGACCCGGCAGTGTGAGGGCCTCAGAGGGGAGGAGCGAGATCTGCAGGGGGCAGTGTCGGGGGGGGGGAAATCGAGATGTCTGGAGCGAAAGTTCCGGATTCGCCGTTCTCAAAGTTCTCGGGCGTGCTCGCCCGTTCTCGGCAGCCTTGCAGCCTCGGGATGCCTTCGGCAGCTGCGCTTGGCCGAGGGCGTTCTCCAGGGCCACCCGGAGCGTCCCGAAGAGCCGCCAGAGGCCCGAGATATGGTTCGAAGACCAGCAGGGGCGGGGATGGGCCGAGGCGGGGGCAGCGCATCGACCGAGGAGGAGGAGGAGGAGGAGGAGGAGGAGGAGGCGGAGGAGGCGGAGGCGGAGCCAGAGGCGAATGTGGGGGAGGAGGAGGCGGAGAAGAATGAGGAGGAGGAGGAGGAGGAGGAGGAGGAGGAGGAGGAGGAGGAGGAGCAGCAGCATCGAGACGACCAGGGGAAAAAGAGGTGGGGGGGAGAAGGAGGAGGAGGAGGAGGAGGAGAGGAGGAGGAGGAGGAGGAGGAGAGGAGGAGGAGGAGAGGAGGAGGAGGGAGGAGGAGGAGGACGAGGAGAAGGAGGAGGAGGAGGAGGAGGATGGGCCGAGGGGGGGCAGCACCCTTGGAGGAGCCCGCCCCGCCCGGGAAGGCGCGGATATCCGCGGGCGGGCCTGTAGCCGAGCTATCTCGGCCACGCGCAGAGGGGGGTGGGGGGAGAGGGGAGGGCTTCTTAGAAGCACCCCTGCTTCTTTCGAAGATGAAAAACCATATAAACATAAACTTTTGGCGCTCCGCGCGGATTTCTTGGATCCGCGCCTGGGCCCCCCGGCGGCGCCTCCGTCGCCGCCCCTGGCGCGCTCCGCGCGCCAGGGAGGGGGGTCCAGCGCGAATCCAAGAAGTCCGCGCGGAGCGCCAAAATTTTATGTTTATTTGTTTTTTCTTCTATTCTAAGGCGCGGGCCTCCTCTGTGGATGTGAGGCCGGCGCCTTCTCAGAAGCAGCCTCCTTCTAAGAAGCCCTCCCCCCTCCCTCTACCCCCTTTGTGCGCACCGCCAACTGTCGGCGACGCATCGCTGGTTTTAAGGTCGGGCGTGTCCCTCTACAGGAGGGATATTCGAAAATATGTTTAAACAATTGTCTGGGGACGATTTGTCTATTGTGTGTTTACCATTTTGGAGTATTTGTTGACTATTTCTGGTCGGGCGTGTCCCTCTACACGAGGAAGACTCGCAATCATCAAAAAATAGTCTGGAGACGATTCTTCCATATTATTTTTTGACAATGTGGGAGTTTGTTTTGACTATGTTTGATTCATCGTCTAAAATCCGCCTCCACGGGGACACGCCCGACCGAACGCTGGTTCCAGGTCGCTGTTTCACCCTTCGATCCGATCGCCCCCTCACGCTGCCCCCCGGATCAGCGAAGGTGAGCGTCGACGTCGAAGGGGGCGGTGGAGGAGGGAGATTTCGTCGGTTCTGGCAGACCCTAAACCCTAGACCTTCCTCCTCCTCCTCCTCCTCCTCCTCCTCCTCCTCCTCCTCCTCCTCCTCCTCCTCCTCCTCCTCCTCCTCCGCTTCCTCCTCCTCCTCCTCCTCCTCCTCCTCCTCCTCCTCCTCCTCCTCCTCCTCTCCTCCTCTCCCAATCTTAGCGAAGCGGGGTTCGCGCATCGAGCAAAAGCTCGTCCTCCTCCTTCTCGTCCTCCTTGTCCTCCTCATCCTCCTCCTCCTCCTCCTCCTCCTCTCTCCTCCTCCTCCCCCCTCCTCCTCCTCCTCCTCCTCCTCCTCCTCCTCCTCCTCCTCCTCCTCACCCTCCTCATCCACCTCCTCCTGCGCCTCGCTGAGACCTTTTCTGGGGTATTCGGATCGTCCCGAGCGGCCGCCTGGAGGCCCGAGCTATGATCCAATGTTAGCCAGCGCAGGCCCCAAACATTATTCCCTACCTAGGCTCTGCCCAGAAGGGTTCTTGCTCGGTAAGCTTAAAGGGCCGGGCAGTGTTGCCCGCCCCTGGCGGTTCCCCCGGCATCCGCCCCGCGGTTCCCCCAGGATCCCCCTTAGCTTAGCGTTGCTTATCTCATCTTAGCTTAGCCTAATTAGCTTAACTTAGTTGTGCGTAGCCTGGCTTAGCTTAGCTCAGCTTAGCGTAGCCTATCCTAGCTTAGCTTAGCTTGACTCAGCTTAGCTAAGCGCAGCGCAGCATTAGCATATCATAGCATACCATATCATATCATGGCATAGCATAGCATAGCATAGCGCGGCATAGCATAGCGCAGCATAGCATAGCATAGCATAGCGCAGCATAGCATAACATTGCATATCATAACGCAGCATAGCATAGCATAGCTTAGCTTAGCATAGCACAGCGCAGCATAGCATAGCATAGCCTAGCCTAGCCCAGCATAACATTGCGCAGCATAGCAGAGCAGAGCAGAGCAGAGCAGAGCATATCATAGCATAGTATAGCGCAGCACAGCATATATAATGTTGCTTTCCTAGAGGCTCCAACTCCTAGGTAGGGTCGCACTGGGATAATGTTTCTAGCAATCCGTGTTGTGCAATCCGTGTTGAGCAATCTGCGTGCTGCAATCTACGTGGTGCATTCGATGTGGCACCATCTATGTTGTGCAATATGTGTTGTGCAAACTATGTGATGCAAGCAATCCCAGTCACACACTCAGCTTGGTTTGCAAAACCCATTTGGCGGCGATTGCGACGATTGCTTGGCGTTGGTTGGCGCGTCTCTGCGGCCTCGCTGGCGCGCGCAGACTCGCGCGCAGGGCGGACAGCGAGTCTGGCGCGACCGACGCGGCCGCGGTGGCGCTGACCACTGGGGACATCCCAGCGCGTCTCACAGGCCGCGCTGACGCGCGGGCACTAGAGTGCGAGTCGGTGACTTGGGCGGGCGCGGTCTCATGGCGACGTCGACTACGGTAGAAACGGTGATGATCAGAGCGATGATGGTAACGATGACGGCGATCATGACGGCAAGGCCAATGACGGCGCCGATGTTGATGACGCCGATGACGATGTGGTGTCCTCGCGTCGGTGATGAAGTTGTTGGAAAGATTTCGACATGCGCGCGAGGACGGCGCGCGCGAGTGGCCCGCATGGTATTCTGAAGCTGGGATCGCCCCCCCCCCAAGCACGCGCGCAAGGGCGTTCGAATGATGTCGGCTTGCGCGCGCGTGAGACCCGCTTGGTCGTTTTATTCCCTACCCAGGCGCTGCCTAGAAGGGTTCTTACTGTCTGTGCTTGAAGGGCCGGGCAGTGTAACACGCCCCGGGCGGTTCCCCCGGCATCCGCCCCGCGGTTCCCCCAGTTGCGTCCCCTTAGTTTAGCGTTGCTTATCTCATCTTAGCTTAGCTTATTTCATCTTAGATCAGCTTAGCTTCATCTTAGCTCAGGTTTATCTTAGCTTAGCTTACCTTCATCTTAGCTCCGCCGAGCTTTAGCAGAGCACAGCACAGCGTAGCGTAGCACAGCATAGCGCAGCACAGCATATCATAGCATAGCATAGCGCAGAATAGCATAGCATCACAGCACAGCATAGCACAGCGCAGCATGACATAGCATGGCATAGCATGACATAGCATAGCAGAGCATAGCATAGCATAGCGCAGCTTAGCATAGCATATCATGGCTTAGCATAGCACAGCGCAGCATGGCATAGCATAGTTTAGCATAGCATAGCATAGCGCAGCATAGCGTAGCATAGCATATCATAGCATAGCATAGCGCAGCATGGCATAGCATAGCATAGCATAGCATAGCATAGCAACTAATGCTGCGTTCCTAGGGGCTCAAACTTCTCGGTAGGGTCGCGCTGGGGTAATGTTGTTTTCCCCTTGCAAAAACCGTGTAGTACCTGTAAATATAAATATGTATCAAACATGTACACCCGGATTGTAGCTTCGCAGACGCTATAGCCCCACGAGGTGATGACCCCTAGGAGCCTCATGCGCCTTCAGCCCTCAAGCCCGACGAACCATTCGGGCGCTACGAGCCCAATGAGCTCTACGAGCCCATGAGTCGCATGAGAACTACGAACCTTCTGACTGACCTTGTCAGCCCTGCAAGGCCCACGAACCACCACGAGTCCGATGACCCACGCGACCCTCACGACCCCTCATGAGCCCTACGAGGCCCACGACCCCTGTTGAGCAGCATAAGCCCGATGACCCCCGTGACGCTTGCGAGCCCCACGAGCCCTATGTGTCCCCCGACTCCCCAGAGCCCTACGACCTTTGTGAGCTTTATCCCCCAGAGCCCCTGCCTGAACCCCATGACCCCCACAACCACCACAAGTCCAGCGAACTCCATTACCCCTGCGAGCCTCAGCCCGGGCCCTGGTACCCTCATAAGCCCTACGAGCCCCACAACCCTTTGAATCGCCCCACAGGCCCCAACACCCTCCCGACCCCGCGACCTCCATGTGCCCACTGGGCCCCACACCTTTACGGGCCCTATGAGCCTCACTGTTCACTCCAGAAGCCCACGAGCCCTAAGAGCCGCATCAGGTTTACGAGCCGCATGAGAGTTCAAGCCTTACGACCCTTGAGAGCCCCATAAACCCTACGACCCTTACCATACGGGCCCTACGGCCCCCATGGGCCCTGCGAGCCCTATGAGCCCAATGAGCCCCGCCAACCCCATGAGGCTTATGAGCCCTACTCGCTCTATGAGCCCTACGACCCCCGTAAGCCCTACGAACCTTACGACCCCCGCGAGCCCCTTGAGCTCGACGATCCGCGCTGGGAGTCCCCAGCATATTGAGAACCTCCTGGACGCCACAAGCCCCAAACAAGAACCCGCACGCGCGGAGAACGCAATCCAGGCGCAGCGATGGGTCTCACATGCCCAGCGAAGCCCGTGAGCCAGAAGCCCGTTGCACAGAGGGCACCAGTGGTCACGGCGAGCCTCCCTGGCGCCATGCGACCCAGATTGTCTCGGCGAAGCGCAGCGAGCAGGGAAACATCTTGTTATATGTTTATATGTATCTCTCTCTCTCTTTCTCTCTCTCTCTCTCTCTCTCTCTCTCTCTCTCTCTCTCTCTCTCTATATATATATACACATACATACATACGCACGGAACAGGTCTCTGCTTCCGAGGGTCGTCACCGGGCCCCCAGACCTTCAAAAACGTCTCGGCGTGAAAAGCCAACCCACAGGAAGGGGTGCCAGGCCTCTGGACGGCAACGTTGTAAAAAGTCCGGACGCTAGAGAGGAGGGGGCAACACGTGTCTCCTGCGTTACCACCGCGCACATTCGTCTTGAACGTGTCCGACAGTTACATTTGTGGAGGGCGGCTCGGTTCTGGCTTGAGCGCCACGCATAGTCGTTTCGAACGCTTCTGACAGCTGTACGGATAAAGGGCGGTTCCCCAGGTCCTTTCAACATCGAATTTTCTGCTGGGACGTTGCAATTTTTCAGGAACCCACACTTGTCCAACAGCTACACGGACGGATATGGAGCGATTTCTTTTCTGATCGAAGTCCTCGATTGGACAGTCTAGCGGATGTTTGTTGACAACATTGCAAAATTGTGTAAAAGATGTGCGGGTTTAGGTCGCCTCTTTTTCGGAGCGGGGACCTCGCTGGACATGCGTTTGGATTTGTATGGTCATAGCATCGCCACCCTCAGTGCTAGACGCATGAATGGTAGCTTCTTTCAGACATGCGACGCACACCAGGATCGCATGACCAAGGGGCGCTCGTCTTCGAAGGAAATGCGACCAACTGCGAATCATACGCCTGCGGGTCCAGGCGGCGCTGGGATATCGGACACCCCCGCTTGGATTCATTTGGCTGTAGACATCCTTCGGAGTCTGAGCCCCAGCCAGCGTTTCAGAAATCTGATTTGGAGGGGCAGGGCTCACACGTGCTTGTCTAAAGGGGGTACTTCCTGCAGCGAAAAGGAAGTCTGCAGGGGCTTACGGGGAGGGGACTTGGGACTGGTGGGCATATTGCTGCATCGTTGTTGCATCTTGGGCTGACTCTGGTCCTTTTCGTCTTCATCGTCTTCCTCCTCTCCTCCTCGTGCATAGATTCCGCAAGTTTTGCACAGCTTCCGCAAGTTTTGCATAGCAAGGACGTTATGTGGAACGGTCCCGCCTTATTTCTCTGTGTTTCAGCGGGTCGACCTCGTGCACCAGGATGTACCGAAGACCACAAAAACGACGTCTCAGGCTTGAACGTGAAGCTGTTCGTCGAGCGAGCTGCGATACGAATGCGGTCGTGGCTGGAACCCACCGCCTGGAGCATTCAACAAGGATCTTGTGAATGACAAGTTTGACGGTATTCTTCAAATGCTGGAGAAATATATTACCACTAAATCAGTCCATGGCGTTGCTCAGGAACTCATCACACAAGTGGTCACCAATGGGCTGTAGCAGTGTTCGAACCACATGCCGAAGGTCCAGAACAATATACTGTACCATGCTTTACACATGGAACCTGGCGGGGGGTATAGGAGGCATTAGAGCCAGAGCATAACCAGCAGCTCAAGCATTATCCATCAGAGAAGAAGCGCGTCGGTGCATCGCTTTTTCAGGCACAGTGGCAGGAAACACGATCGCAGGCGGATGCAAGAATGCAAAGCCATGGAAGTGGAAAACGAAAGGAGCAAGAACATCCAATCAAGCCTGGTCAATTTGGTAGAAGCCTGCCCGCGAGGCAATCAGCGGAGTATCACCTATGGTGATTGTCGTTTGGCCCCTGCATCTCGCAAAGGTTATTGTGGTTGGTGCGGCGTGACACATGAAATAACGGAGGCCAGTTCGAGAATGCATTGCGGTATTGGGAGCCATTGTTGTCGTGACTACCGCACTTGCACACGTTATGCGGAAGGTGCCGAAGCGAGGCAGATTGTTCCAAACATTGGCTTCTTGACGCAACACTTGTTGGCGTCGCCGCTCCCGAGAAAGACAATGTGCGGATTCCGGGTATTTGCTGTACGTGCGCGCACCTCCAGCCGCCCCAGCATGCCAAGGACTACCTCGTGTGAGGCCACAGCTTCCTGCGCCAGCCGGTAACGGCCCGGCCCACCCCCGCCGGCGGGATGTCTCCGCACGTCCGTCCGTCCGTTTGCCCTTCCCTCTCGGAGGCGACGATCGGGGCGAGTAGCCCAGGGGGGAGCAATGCATGTATCCAGGGGCGCCGATGGCACATGCTTTCGGTGAGGCTCCCGGGCGAATACGTGCAACGCCCGCCCCTCGGTTATTCGCCCCTGTCGTCGCCCCCGACCCTCCCCCCCCTCCTCCCCAGTCGGCATCGGCTCCAGGCGTGCCCGCGCGCCTGGCCGCGCGCGCCCGCAGCCCCGACGGCTGGCGGCGCCGGGGGGCAGCGCGGGGGACGCCCCTGGCGGCGCACATGTCCAGCGGCCGCGCGGCGGGCCGCTCCCGCAGCAGTGGGGCGCGCATGCTCCGCGTCGCGGAGGGGCTGCTCCGAGCAGCCATCGCCTGAGCTCGGCGCCACCACGGCGCCGCACGCCGTGCGTGCAGGAGCCCCTGGCCGCGGCGCCACTCCGCAGGCGCCAGCGGCCTCGCGGGCGGGTGCGGCGCGGCGCTCGGCCCCTCGCATGCGGGCGGAGCCCTAGCGAGGACGAGGACGAAGGCGACCGCGGGGCTACGGCCGCCGGCGCGCTGGGTGGGGGCCCTGGCGCGGTGGCAGCCGCAGGTGCCCTCGAGCATGCCGACACGGCATGCCTCGGCGACGGTACTACTTGGGCCGACGGATTGGCTCGCCCGCAGCCAACCGGCGTCGGAGCGGGAGCTGCGGGCGCCTGGCGTCGAGGTCCTGGTTCGGCGGCCAGCGGGGGTGCCGTGGATGTTCGGTCGGCCTGTCGACGGCGTCGCTGCGCAGCCTCACCGTGCGGCGCTGGAGCCAGATGCAGGTGTTCGCAGCGGTTGGCGGCAAGCCGCCGCAGGGAGGCCAGGAATTGGTCCTGCTCTGCGGTTCTGTGTAGCTTTGCGCGGTCGAGGGAGGGGGCCTGAGCTGGTCAGGACCAACCTAGGCCCCCCGCTGGCGAATGCTGCGTCTGGGTCGCGACCATCTATGTACCCCTCGGGGCTGTCCCCCCAACCAAACCTCCCCAGATACTCCTCCTCCTCCTCCTCCTCCTCCTCCTCCTCCTCCTCCTCCTCCTCCTCCTCCTCCCCAATTCCTCCCCGTCATCCTCTCCCTCCTCCTCCTCCTCCTCCTCCTCCTCCTCCTCCTCCTCCTCCTCCTGCTCCTCCTTCCTTCTCCTCTCCTCCTCCTCCTCCTCCTCCTCCTCTCCTCCTCCTCCTCTCCTCCTCCTCCTCCTCCCTCCTCCTCCTCCCTCCTCCCTCCTCCTCCTCCTCCTCCTCTCCTCCTCCCTCCTCCTCCTCCTCCCTCCTCCTCCTCCTCTCCTCCTCCTCCTCCTCCTCCTCCTCCTCCTCCCCTTCTACTCCTCCTCATGTTCATTTCCATCCTCCTCCTCTTCCTCCTCCTCCTCCTCCTTCTCATCCTTCTCCTCCTCCTCCCCCTCCTCATTATCATCAGCATCAACATCATCATCATCATCATCATCAGCAGCAGCAGCATCAGCATCAGCATCATCAGCATCAGCATCAGCATCAGCATCATCATCATCATCATCATCATCATCATCATCATCATCATCATCATCATCATCATCATCATCATATCATCAGCAGCATCATCATCATCATCATCAGCATCATCATCATCATCATCATCATCATCATCATCATCATTACCATTACCATTACCATTACCATTATCATCATAATCAGCAGCATCAGCATCATCATCATCATCATTATCATCATAATCATCAGCATCATCATCATCACCATCATCCTACTCTTCCTCCTCCCCCTCCTCCTCCTCTTCCTCCGCCTCCTCCTCCATTCCATAGCCTTATGCATAGTTTCTCCCTGTCGCACCCCGAGGCCTGTTTTTAGAGCGGTCTGGGCGTTTCGCTTGGGATTTCCTCACCGTGTATGACCCTGAAGCTTAAAAAGTGGCAACAGCTTCACATATTGAGGGCGGATGGTTTTCAACATGTGGCGCTCGTCTTTGCGCCGCACACATTCGTTGTTAAAAAGTGGCAACAGCTTCACGGATTGAGGGAGGGTCGTTTTCAAAATGTGGTTCTCGCCTTAGCGCCGCGCACCTTCTTTTTAGAAAAATGCAAGGACGTCACGGTTTGAGGGCGGGTGGTGTTCAACATGTGGCTCTCGCTCTAGCGCCGCGCACATTCGTTTGGAACATTTGCAAGAGCGTCACGGTTTGAGGTCGGCTCCTTTTCAACATGTGGTTCTCGCCTTTGCGCCGCGCACATTCGTTGAAAAACAGATGCACGAGTTAGACGGATTGAGGGCGGCTCCTTTTCAAAATGCGGTTCTCGCAGAAGCGCCGCGCTCATTCGTCTTTTAACTTTGCAAGAGTGCCACGGTTTCCCATGAGAACGTACCAGAAATTGCGTCCTGGAAAGATTCAGGATTTATGAGGGCGCCATTGCTACGTTGATTCTCTGTGTTGAAGTCCCAGGAATGGCGTTCTGGCACGATCGAGGGTCGTCAAGACGCAACAGTCAGGTTGATCCGTGGCGTTGGGGTCCCGAGAATAATATCTTGGCATTATCCAGGGTCTTCAAACGGTTGTCTTCCAAC
>CAUYUJ010014390.1:37500-85000 GCA_963575745.1 Prorocentrum cordatum | reverse complement strand
TCGCACGCCGCAGGGCACGCATCGCGGGCCGAGGCTCCCATGCCTCGAGTAGGAGATCGACTACATAATTGATTTGCCCCTAAAATGATCCTTTCGTGGGATGTACCCAAAAAACCGTCGATCCTTCGCATATGCCACTAAAATAAAAAAACTTCGGGCTTAATCCATTATGTAGTCCATCCACTGCTCGAGTGCCCAGCGCACCGTTCCCGGCCACGCCCCTCCCGGGACCAGGAGCGTGCGTGCGCACCCCCCGAGGGCGGCGTGGATCGGAATGTAGACCGTTCCGATGTCCGCTGCGATGTTGGTATACGATGAGAGAAGCTGCTCGGGTGAGGCCCCTTGCTGCGCTCGCTCGGGCACTCGCGCGGCGCCTTCACGTAGCTCGGGTCCAGTCGCCTCTTCGGCCACGGGGCGTGGTCCAAGACAAGATGGCCTTGGCGGCCCCTTTGGGAGAGGATGACTATCGCTTCGCCTTCCTCCTGAACCCAGGTGGTGCGTCGGGAGCCATGTCGGCTGGCGCGCCGAAGTTCTTTGATCCCAAGTGACTACGGATTCCTCGTCATCCTCTTTCCTCCTCATTCTCCTCCATTCCTCTTCCTTATAAATGACTCACCCCTGCCGCACCGCTCAGGTGTGTTGTTAGGACGGGCCGGGCGTTTCGCCTGAGCCTTCCCCACCACTCACCATTCTGAAACTTGACATGTGTTGCAACAGCCCCTCGGATGGAGGGCGGGTCGTTTTCAAAATGTGGCTCGCGCTTTTAGCGCCGCGCACATTCGCTCAAGCAAGCTAGCAACAGCTTCACGGATGGAGGGCAAGTGGTTTTCAAAATGCCGTTCTCGCCATAGTGCCGCGCATGTTCGTTCAAAAGTTGTCAGCAGCTTCACGGATGGAGGGCGGGTCGTTTTCAAGTTGTGGTTCTCGCCTCAGGCCCGCGCACATGTTTGGAAGGCTTGCAGCAGCTTGAAAGGTGGAGGCCGGTTCTTTTTCAAAATGCGGTCATCGCATTAGCGTTGTGCACATTTGGTTTAAAGTTCGCAGCAGTTTGTAAGGTTCATATTGTCGAAGTCCCACGAACGGTGTTCCGGCACGCTGTAGGCTTGTCAGGACTCAACACAATAATTCGTGGCGTTGATGTCCTAGGCATGGTGTTCTGGCACGGCTTAGGGTTGTCAGGACGCAACAATAACGTTGATCCGCAGCGCTGAAGTCCCAGAAATTGTGTTTTGAACACGATCGAGGATTATTCGGCGGTTGTCTTCTAATGGGCACTTCCCGCAACAGAACGTTCTTCTTGAGGGACATATGAAGAGGGAACTCAGGAGGAGGGAGAGCTGCAACATACTCAAGTCCTCATCATCATCAGCATCATCATCATCATCATCATCATCATCATCATCATCATCATCATTATCCTTCTCCTTCTCTTTTTCTCTCACCCTTCCGCTCTCTCCTTCTCTCTCTCTCTCTCTCTCTCTTTAACCTTCTATCTCGTTCTCTTTCTCTCTTCACTGTCCATTATTCGGCATCCTCCCTCGTTCGGCAAGCGCGCAAGAGAAAGCCCATAAGACACACCAGGATGAGGAGGAGGAGGAGGAGGAGGAGGAGGAGGACGTCGGGGGAGGAGGTCGGGGGAGGAGGACGCGGACGAGGAGGAGGAGTAGGAGGAGGAGGAGGAGGAGGAAGAGGAGGGAGGACACGGACATCCTCGCGTCGGGGAAAAAATCACGTCCAGCGGACGGTCTGGAGAAATTTCTCCCTGCTGGGGTCCTCGCCGGGCCCCAGGGCCGTCAAGACACGGCTCGAGACGGAGTGCCAGTCCCCAGGCAGGGGCCGAGGCTTCTCTGCCAAAGGGCACGACGTTGGATGTCTGGGGGAAGAGGAGGTTCGGGGGTGGACAGAGTGCCCACCCTGAGACGTCGATCAGCGAATTGTCCGTTGTCGGTTCTCGAGAGGGCGCCGCGGCCGTCCTTTTCCAGGCTTGCGCCCGCCAGGCTTGGGCCCTATTCAAGGGGGCCCTGTCCATCCCCGAGAGGTCTGCGGGAGGAGGGGCCTGGAGGACTCCCCGACAGCCGCCGATTTGATGTTTTGCCCATCTGCGGTCCCAGAGGTCCCGACCCCTGCCCCCGGGGCCCCAGGGGTAGTTGTCCGTGCTTGTCTCGTGTTCCATCAAGCTGAAGTCGGGCGTGTCCCTCTACTGGAGGGATGTCAAAGAATAGTCTTGGGACGATGTTTTGATTTTGTTGACTGTGTTTGAATATTTGCTTGGCTATATGTAATGTTTCCAAAATCCACCTGTAGGAGGACATGCTCGACCTAACAATATTCCCAGGGCCCGAAAACGAACCCCGGATGGCCGATATCCAGGAGATGCTCCAGGATTGAGAAAAAATGCTCGTCGGAGGTCTGGGGTCTCTGGCGGAGGGAGGAGGGGGGGTAAGGGGGGAGGGGGAGTTTCTGGATTGCGCCGCTGATGAAGGAAGGGGGGGGGAAGGAGGGAAAAGAAAAAGAGGGGAGGAGCTGGAGGGAGGAGGGTCTAGGAGGGGAAGGGGCCTGAGGGCTGCACACTGCCCCGCCCCAGGGGTCTGGGCCCCTGGGGGGGTCCAGACCTCTGGGGCGGCTTCTTGGGAAGGATGCCAGGAACTGGCTCCTCATCCCGAGGAGCCAGTTCCTGGGGAGGCTCCCCCAGAACTGGCTCCTCAGGACGACACGCCAGCTCTTGGGGCCCAGACCCCTGAGATGAGAAGCCAGGTCTTGGGGAGCCTGAGTCGTTCTCTTAAGGGTCCTGGTGCCTGGCGAGGGCCCCTGGAGCCCGAACATCGCCACAAGCCGTCCGTCGTGGTTTTGCTCACGACGCGAGGATGTCAGAGAGGAGGGCCCGAAGGTCCGACGTTGACACATTGTCGCAGGCCTAGAGATTGACACCAACACCAATATCGGGGGTGTGCATCCACCTATGGAAGAAGAATCCGATATCGGTGATGGTGATAATATTCTGGCTTCCAAGCTGACCGAAGTATTACCACCTACACCGAAATCTGGGATCATCTTCCCCCTGTGGAGGCAAGCCCCTGTATTGGTGCTGGTGCCCATTTCCAGGCTTCCAACATTGCCCAAAATCACGACCGGGGCCCTAGGTCACATCTTTCTGCAGCATGTTTCGAGCTGAAGCCCGAAACCAAGGCGAAAACGCCCGGTGTAAAAAGTGTGCAACGCCTGGACCTCGGTGGGAGAGGACGTGCTGCTTCGCATGAATTTGATGTCAATGAATGGAGGATGAGTTGGATCCGTCAGTGGATGATTATTATTTTTGGTAGTGGGCCAGCTTATGATGCCAACCCATGCCCACCCCGTCCCGCGCCTCCAGGGTTAGATCGGGCATGTCCCCCTACAGGCAGATATTGTAGGACAAAGATCCAAAGAGCCAAAAAGATTCGAAAATGGCCAAAAAGGATTTAAAAAAATCCTCACCTGACAACTTGTTGATTATGTTTGAATGCTCCTCCTTTAGAGGGACACGGGACTTGACCCCCGGGGCCCCCCACCGCCCAGGGGGCCGCCGAGCCCGGCAGCAGGCCGCTCATGCAGGCCACGAGCAGCGGCAGCTGGCCGTCCAGCGAGGCCAGCGGCAGACGGCCAGCGCGACCCCGGGGCGGGGGGGGGCGGGGGGGGGGGGGGAGGCGCCCGGTCCCCCTCAGGCCGCGGCAGGGGCACGGCGACGGGGGGGGGGGGCAGCGCTGGGGATCGTTTTTTGTGAATCCTTGGTCTGCCGATCGGCGCGGGTCCCCCAAACCTCTTATGTCGGGCGTGTCCCCCTGCAGGGGGATTTGCGACGAAAAATAAAAAATGCCCCAAAAGTACCCCCAAAAGGTCAAGAAAATATTCGAAAAATAGTCTCCATACTATTTTTGGATTTTTGTTTGACTATGTTTGGGGTATCCTTTATTTTTCGTCGAAAATACCCCTGTATGGGGGACACGCCCGACTTAACCCCAACCCCCCTTCCCCCTCCCCCCCCCGTGGAGTACAGTAGATCTTGACTGTTTGGGGCGCCTGCTTCGAGCAGGTGGGGCCTCCCCTCACAGGACCCGGTGCTGCAAACAGTCGCGCGAAGCAGAGGTCTGGAGCCAGACCCCCCCTTCCCCCCCCTCCGCCCAAATATTGAAACGCCGAATAAAAAAAACGCTCACCTCACAGAGGCCGTGGCCCGGTCGCTTAGGGGCAACGTGGGGGGGGGGTCGGGTGAGAGCTTCAAGGATCGAGCTTCGAGCTTCGAGGCTCGCTGCCCGGCCGCGTCTGGCCATCTTGGGGCGACCTCGTGGCCACGGCTGGACTCACCCCGGGATTCTGGTCAGAACGCACACCAGTAGGGGTCCAGGCGTAGATTTTTCTGACGCTTTCAGGGGTTCGAGGTTTCGGACGGCTTCATCCGCTCTCGGCGGTTGTCCGGCCTCGGGATGCCTTTCCAGCGGCTGCTCCTCGCCGAGTGCGTTCCAGGGGTGCCCGGATCGTCCCGAACGGCCGCCGGGGAGTCGAGTTAATTGTGACCCGAAAGCCAGGGGGAACGTTAAGAAGATGTACGCAGGCTCAGCGGGGGATACGTCAACCCCAAGTTGCCCGTGTGGCGTGTGGCTTCCCCTGTTTGCTGGGCGAAGTTGTGATTCGCTCTGTGGTGGTAGCCGCGTCTTGTGCAGATCATGTGGCCGCGTTCTCCTCCTCCTCCTCCTCCTCCTCCTCCTCCTCCTCCTCCTCCTCCTCCCCCGACCTCCTCCTCCTCCTCCTCCTCCTCCTCCTCCTCCTCCCCCTCCTCCTCCTCCTCCTCCTCCTCCTCCTCCTCCTCCTCCTCCTCCTCCTCCTTATCCAAAAAAACCACATTGACCCCAATGTGCCCACTCATCGCCGCTAGGGGCCCCATGGCCCACCTTGGGAAGCACGCGGACTTGCCATCGGGGGCTCGCCGCCGACGTCTCGGCGATGTGCAGCCGATTCCAGCTCAACGTTCCCCCCCCCCCCCTTGAGCCAGCCCCCACTCTCGGGCCGGGCGAAAGGGGGGGATTGGGAAAGGGGGGTACGAAATTTGCTGCATGCAGCTGGTTTCGGCCTCACCGAGGGGCCCATTCCTCGATACATAGCTCCCTCCGGCGCTGGGAGGCGCCAGGAAAATCAGCTACGTGAGCTGATTCTCAAACCCCCCCTTTGCTATCCCCCCCTTTCGCCCGACCCGACACTCCAAGTCCGGGCCCGCGCAGCCGGGGTCAGCGCCAACGCGGGCGTCTCGAGGTGGCGGGGGAAAGCGAGGGAGCTCGAGGCTTGCACGGAAAAGGAGGCCCCCTGCGGCCCGGACGGCCGCGAAAGACGGACCTCTCTGCGCCACATCCCCACCCGCCTGGCCCCCCCATGGAGCAGCAACCGAACGTCTGGGCCCGTGCAGCGCTGTCAGCATTCACGGCGGTTGGCCAGCCCCTTGGGCTCCTCTGGCGGGCCTGGGCTTGGGAGCCACCTGGCCCTGACGTCTGGGCGTTGCAGTTCTCAGGCTGTGGGGCGATTCCGCGCGCTGATCGGGCCCCGGGACGACCAGAGATCGATCTGGCTCGAAAGGTGCCGCCGAAAGATGGGGTCTAGGGTTCCGATCGTGATTTTTCGCGATGTTGCAGCTTGTTCGCTACATCTCACGAGCCGACAAATAACACACAGACCTATAGGACCCTCAGTGCCCGGGCAGGAGTTCAAGGGGGTGCTACTTATGGGTGTGTGTGTGTGTGTGTGCGTGTTGTCGGATGGGGGTCACCGCTCGAATGGGAGACCCAGTCGGGGTCCGACAACCCGCGCCACTACCTCTGGCGCGCGCTCACATCGCGAGGCGCGGGTCGGCGGTACCCCATACGCTTAAGTCGGGCCTGCCCCGCTGCAGGAGGAATGTCCAAAAATGGTCCAGAAATAGTCTGGGGACGATTTTTCTAGTATCCTTGAGTATGTTTGAATATGCTTCGACTATGTTTTAATTCTTCGTCCACGATCCCCCTGAAGGGGGACATGCCCGACTTACCCCTGCGCGTGTGAGGTCGTGCTGTCCGTTCCGCAGCAGGGGGAGCCGACCCCGCCCCCCGCCCTCCGCTGGCCTGGGCTCGGGGGCTGCCGCCGTGGCCAGAGCCCGGGTCCGCGGCGCGGGCCCAGACTCACATCGGCCCCAGAGTTACGGAGGGAGGGCCCCTCTCCTACATCGGGGGCGGAAAAGAGGGGGGTAATGACTAGGGGGGGTGGATATCATGGCGGGGGCCATGATATTTCCCCAGATTTCATGGCGCCTCTTCTTGTTTCATTACGTCCCTGGCCCCCCCGCTGGGCCGCGCACATGCCGCCGGTCATGATTTGCACCCCCCCTCTTGGACCCCCCCCTCTTGGCCGCTACCGAGACTTACAGAGGGAGGGCCCCTCTCTGACACATGGTTCATGTCTAATTCTTCGGAAGCTCTTTGATTTTTTGGGGGGCCAAGATCATTTCATTTCTAATTGTTCTATCCTGGCCTGACCTCCTACCCTGACACGTCGATGAGCGAATTGGCCGTTTTCGCTTCGCGAGGGGGCGTCGCGGCCGTCAGTTTTGCGGGTCCGGGTCCGTCGGTTTCGGGCCTAGGTTGTTTTCACGAATGGGAGGTTTACGAAAAGGAGGTTTGTCCACCGCCGAGGGAGGACCCCTCCCCCCGCCTCCGTCCTGTGGAGGAAGGACCCCTCCCCTCATGATGTCCCAACCTACTTTAGCCTTGATCACCAGAACGAATTTCGAGCCCCCAAAAAAATACCGAAACTCGAGGGCGTCCACGCGTCTGGCCCTGGCAGACACTCGTCCAGCACTGTTTCGACACTGTTTCGACACTTTTCCGGGTGCTCAAAATCATTTCTGGGAAGTGGCCCTTAAGTACGATGGGAGCAACATAACCCTCCCCCCGCCTCCGTCCTCTTGGAGGGGGAACAGCGTTCCCCGCGGAAAGATGTGTGATTCTTCCCACCTCGGTAGTGCGCGACCCCCCAGCCAGCATTTCAGCGCCTTGTCACCTGCTACGAGTCGGAACCTACGGGTCCGACTCTCACTCGGGCGTTGCGTAATGGGGGGGAGGGGGGGCGATAAATGGGGGGGTTAGGAAAGGCGCGCGCACCTTCATTACTCAAAATCCGTCTTTAATCTACCCCCCCCCTAAAACCGGACCCCCCTCCAAATGCGACTTAATATTCCGGACCCCCCTCTTCGACGGGGCGCCTTGATAAACCGGACCCCCCTAAGCTCCAATCCAAAGAAAACGCCCTAATAAACCGGACCCCCTCCAGTTACAAGAAAGACGCCGACCCGGGGGACGATTCATAAGGGATTTGGAGTAGGCCATTCAGGGGCCCGAAAGGGCCCCCCTACGACCCAAATTGGGCACGAAAGGTGCACGCTCCTTCGCCCCCCCCACCCACGGAGCAGCACCCGAGGCCGGGCCTCTGGAAGAGAGAGAGAGAGAGAGAAAAAAAAAAAAAAAAAAAAAGCCCGCCGGGGATCTGCCCCCGAGACAGGCCCGACGATGCGCCAGCGGCCCGTCGGCCACCCCGCGACGACGCGCCCGCGACCCGCGCGCGCTGCGACGCTGCGACTCGTGCTGCTTTCGCTGCATCGGGCGTGTCCCTCTGCAGGGGGAATGTTCGAAAATAGTCCCGAAATAGTCTGGGGACAATTGTTATTATTATGTTTGGACTATCTTGGAGTATGTTTTGGCGATGTTTAATTTTCCGTTCAAAATCCGCCTGTAGGAGGACATGCCCGACTCGACCTAACGCTTGCGACCCGCGCCCCCCTCCACTCTTGACCGCAACACTGGAGGCCTCCTGTCCTGCACCCCACGAAGCAGCACCCAGCTCACCTCGCCCTCGTCAGGGGCGAAAGAATGGACGCACGCGCAGACATTAACACACGCTCGTGTCGAGAGTACGCCTTGCGCGAACGTTCGTATGACGAGGCTGGTCTGGCAGACTGGGGGGCCGTATTCATGTGCGTGGTGGGCGCGTACGTTCGATCTTTCTCCCCCAATCCCCGAGTATCGCCCGAGCAAAAGGGGGAAGCCCTGGTCCAGTCGAACACCTCCCAAAGGTCGGAATATGGGTAGACGTATCCCCTGTTACACAGCCGAGGTATGATTAAGAAACCTCCCCACGGAAAGCTGGGCCAGCGTTTCTTGGCCAGCTTGCGGAACAGCTGGCCCAGTTTCTTGCTCCTTCGCCCATCCAGCATTAACACGAACACTTGGCCCTGGCTTGTCTTGAACAATGTCCGAGAAGTTGGCCCAGGTTTCTCAAGTGATAAGTTTCTTGATCGTACTTCCGGTTGTATACGTCCTTTGTGGGCTCCCTATCTCGGCGCGCCGTCGGTGTGCTCCCGCCCGTGGGGAGCCCCCCCCCACCCCGCGCTCCCGCTGGCCGCGCAGAAGCGACTCCAGCTCCAAGGACTCCTCCGGGGGTGCCTCCCGAACGGTGCGCGGCGACCCTCCCCGAGAGGGCACGGTCGGACTGAGGCATGAGATCGAGGTCGGCTCGGGGAGGGTACCCTCAGGTTCTTCCTGTTTGTCGGATGCATCCTGGGGCCTGCGCATCCTGGGGCCGGCGGAGGGTATCATGTCGTTCCTAAGGATGTTCGCTTGGGCCCGATAGTCGCAGACGGGGTCGGAGGATTGCGCCCCGTCCAGGTTTTCCAGCCTGGGTGGGGTCGGAGGAGGTGAGGTCGGAGCATCGCGCTGCATCGCCGATGTGTCGGCGCCGTCGGCGTGGAGGCAATCGGGCTCCGCATCGAGCCGCATCGACGATGCATCGGCGATGCGCCCCACTCGGGAGTCCTGGAGTGGCTTTCGGGGCACAGCTCGGGCCTCAGGCGGCCGTTCGGGACGATTCTGGCATCCCCCAGAGCGCTCTCGACGAGGCGCAGCTGCTGGAGAGAACCCCCGAGGCTGGAAAACCTCGACGGAGCGGGATCTTCCGACCCCATCTGTAGGAGGCTTCTGGTGGGGATCCTGGTGTCACCGCCCGGTGTCGGAACTCGGGCCGTTCGCCGAGGACGTCTCGGGCGACCCAGGGGCCACCCCGAGGCCCCAAGACCGTGCGAAAGGCGGACCGCGCGGTGGGGAGGAGGAGGAGGAGGAGGAGGAGGAGGAGGAGGAGGAGGAGCAGGAGCAGGAGCAGGAGCAGGAGCAGGAGCAGGAGCAGGAGGCGGCGGCGGAGGAGGAGGAGGGTCCTGTGGGGTTCCGAGGCCGCGCGGTCCGTCACCACACGGTCCTGGGGCTCCGAAGGTTTGGCATCGCTCGGACGTGCGTGTTTTTATGTATGCGGCGAGGGGCCACGGAGGAGCTTTTTGGAGCACCTGGCGAAAACGCACGCGCAGAGCCAAACAAAAAGCACGGGGAATGGACGTCCGAGCGATGGCCAGGGTCACCGCGCGGTCCGTCACCACACGGCTGTGGTCAGAAGCCGGGCGGAGGCTGGCAAGCCCGTGGCCGCTGCAACGGAGTTGCGGGAAGTTGCTGTTTTCCTCCTCCGGGAAGCTGCCCGTTTGCCACCTAGCGCGCGCTGAGCTATTGATTCCGGGAATGTGTTCTTTTTTCTTCCGGGAGGACCGCTTCAGCAGCCACGGTTTTGCCAGCCCTCGCCCAGGCTCCACGTTGGGCCTCCGGAGAGGACGCCTCCTGGGCCGAGCTGCAGGGCTGGCCGAGCAGGGCCGGCCTCCCGCTGCGCCGCCTGCAGCTGGACTCGGACGGGGACTCGGTCGAGCGGCGGTCCGCGCGAAGCCCCAGCAGCGAGTCCGGGACGCTGTCCACTGCGAAGGAGGAAAAGCGCCGTGGAAGTCGATTTTAATGGAGAGGAAGAGCGTTGCCAAATCATTTCCAGATGTCTAGAAGATGTTTCAAACATGTTTTAAATACGCTAAAAACATGTTTGAAACATGCTTAGAACATGTTTTGTACATTTTAAACACATCCTTAATCCAATGATATGATTGTTCGAGTGTCCATTGTCATGGCATCCACAATAAAAGCGGCACAAGCTCGTGCGGCGCCAGGACTCAGAGGAGGAAAAGGTACACCTGTACCTCTACCCTTCGGCCGGTTTCCTCTTGTTGGGGCTTCCTGGGAGGCCCTCGTCGCCACCGCTGGATTCGCTCCGAACTTCTGGTCGGAACGCACCCCGGGGGAGGTCCGGGGGGTAGCGGTATCGATACTTCTTGGCTTCCCCAAGGACGAGGATCAATCCGTTCCAGAGCGTTCTGGAACGCTCTCAGAGCATTCCGGAGCGCTCTGAGAAGGCCGAGGTGCCCGAGACATCCTTTAGAGCCGCCAGATCTCAGAGATCCCCGATTGATCCTCACCCGATGTGATCCTCGTCATGGCTTCGTCTTAGCAACGCTGACTCGGGATTCGCCGTACTTTGGGGGCGATGTCGTGAGTATTAGGGCAGACATGCCCGCCCTGTTCATTAAGCGCCTCTGGTTTCCGCCCTGCTTTGCCGTCGCTGTTCCGTCACATCTTGGCAGAGATAGCCGCCCTGTTTTTCTGAGGTGGGAAATTTCGCCCTACTGTTTCGCATGGTTTGGGGCGCATGCTCGACACAATGTCAAGTAGGATAGTCAACCACAGTACGGCGGATCCGGAGTCAGGGAAAGCAGCAGCGCTCGGACCCGGACATGGTCGCGGCGTGAAAAGATCGCGACGGCAGGTGTTTGGCCGTTCTCGGCTTGCGGGGGCCCCGCATTGACAAACATCCTAATATCGCATGCCTGTAGAGAGCCGCGCGGACCTCTTGGATCGGCGCTCGGGATCCCCTGGCGGCGCCTCCAGCGCGCCAGTGAGGGGGACCCAGACGCATGCAGAAACAGTCAACCCGGGACCCCCTCGCGTCGTGCAAATTATCGCGACGGTAGGCTTCTGACAATGTCCCGCTTCCCGGGGCCCTCGACGGGCGCCAGGACCACGAAAAATTACCTAAGATGCAAAGCTGGCCCCTGGGAAGGGGATCAGACCCCTGGAGAGCCGCGTTGTGAACAAACTGCGACGTCAGATGTCTGTCAGGAGGGAAAGAAACACCCAGACACAAGCCATCGTCGATTCCCAGGAAAACATGCGAAAAGATGGGAAGCGGGGGAAGACGAACACCCAGAAAATATTGGAAAATATTGGGAATCCTGGGATTGATGTGTATTTCTTTGTGTGTCTCCCTGGGCGCCCTTTGTCTGGGGAGGTCTGCGCGGCCTTCTCGGGCCGGCGCTTGCCTCGGGCCCTTGTGGCGGCGCCTCGGGCGCCGACTCCCTGGCGTTGGGTCGGGTCTGTCCCACATACTGGCGGATCTTGAGCGAAAAATTCAAAATGCTCAAAAATGCACCAAAATAGTCCAACTGATAATGATAATAATAATGATACTAATAAAATCCCCGTATTATTTTGGACTATGTTTGAATATTCCTTCCTCCTGTAGAGGGACAGGCCCGACTTAACCCTGGCGCGGGGGGGAGGGGGGGGGCCAGCGCCGTGCCAAAATCCGCGCTGGCCTTTGGAAGCTCATGCTCAGCCTCATGATGTTCCAGCCTACTTTAGCCTTGATCACCGGAAAGAATGCTGAGCACCATAACAGTTTCCAAGCTCACGGGTTTTCACGCGTCGGGTCTTGGGAGACATTCGTCCGACACTGTTTCGACATTGTTTCGACACTTTTCGGGGTGCTCGAAATCATTTCAGGGATTTGGCCCTGAAGTACGATGAGAGCAACATAAGTTCAGCCTGAGATCCGACGTTGCAAAAAGACTGCAGCCTTGTGAAAAATCGCGACTGGCGCCCTGGGCCCAATCTGTCGGTGGCAGTTTTCGAGCCGCCGGGGGCACAGAAACTGCAACTCCTGACGTGGTGATTTTCTCACAGCATGACCTCCGGAGAGCTGAGCCCCTTCCTGGGGATCTGAGTTTTGCCTTGTCTCGGTCTCTGACAGTCCTGGCGGCCAGTGAGGGCCCGCGGAGGCCGAAACCTGCTCCAAAAAACTCCCGCTGCGAGGTTTTCTCACGGCGAGAGGGTCGGCGGGGGCCTGCGCTGGTCTCCGACAGTGATGGGCCGATGTTCCACCACCACTGCCATAGGTAGGAGAGGGAAGAGGAGGAGGAGGAGGAGGAGGAGGAAGAGGATGGAGCAGGAGACGAGGAGAAGGAGGGGGAGGAGGAGGACGAGGAGGAGGAGGAGGAGGAGGAGGAGGACCTCCCTATCCTCCCTTCTCCCCTGGCCTACCTATGGTAGTGGTGGTGGAAAATCGGCTCATCAGAGAGCTCAGAGATCCGATGCCGTGATTTTGTCCAATTTAGGGGGTCCCCAGAAGTCTCGACCCATTCCCCGCGACCGGCTTCTCATCCTGAGTCGTTTCTTGACGGCCCTGGGGCCCGGCGAGGGCCCCTAGAGGCCGAAAGCTGCGCCGCATCGCCGTCCCGATCTCTTCCCACACGATGGACCTCTGGGAGGGAGAGAGAGAGAGAGAGAGAGAGCTCCTGCCCACGCCGCTCTTCCTGCTCCGCCCCGTGCAGAGCCCGCGGCGGTGGCACAGCGCCAGCGGCGAGGGCACCAGCGGCGAGTCCTTCGCGCACCCGCAGGCCGCCAGCGCCCCGGCGGCGGAGCACGCCGCGGCGGCGCGCGCGCTGCCCTCGTTCGCGGACCGCCTGGCCGGGCTGCCGGAGGTCTTCCCCGGCGCGGCCCGCGCGCGCGAGCCCGCCGCGGCGGAGGAGGAGCCGCGGCCCGGCCGCGCGCAGAGGGGGGGCGGGTGCAGGGGGCAGGGGAGGCGCAGAGGTGCAGATGGGGTGTTTCCCCGAAGGGCTTAATTAGGCGACCCCTCCTCCTCCTCCTCCTCCTCCTCCTCCTCCTCCTCCTCCTCCTCCTCCTCCTCCTCCTCCTCCTCCTCGTTTTGTTCGAGACCTTCAATGCCAGTCAAGGAAAGCGGACGCTTAAGCTTCGATTGGAGAGGACTCGTGCGCTGGTTGTTCTAGCGCAAGAAATAGGACACTATGACTGGGAATGCGAAGCACTCAGTACATGGGCTAGCTCCCGCAAGTGGCAGATGATGGTCATTCCTGGGAAGCCTACTGATGGACATCTCCCGTCAGGCGGATTAGCTATTTTCGCAAGGGAAGGCGTGGGGTTACGAGGCCCTGAGTATCCTGCATCTACGGCGGCTCGAAGACAAAGCGAGACGAATGAGCAGATTGCCTTCGGGTCTGAGCTGGTAGCCCATCGAGCGCAGCACGTGCTCGTGGAGTTGGAAGGATGGCCACCACTCAACGTCTTCAACATTTACCTGCACACGGCCGAGGGCATGACGACGAGGAATGCCAGGATCCTCATGAACGTAGGGCTCGCTATGGCAGGACAACAGTACCCATGCGTGGTAGGGGGCGATTGGAATATGTCGATCGAGGAGGTTGAGGCATCGGGTTTCCCAGTGCATGCACAAGTCGGACTTGTCAGCCCAGGCCAGGTCACATGCAGGGGACCGACCAGCGCAACAACGATTGATTTCTTCGCCCTAAGTTCTGGAGCCATGAGGCTCATGAGGAAATGCCAGGTGGACAAGACATGGCATAAGAAACCGCACCGACCTGTCCAGCTATCGCTATGTGGCCAAGGAACGACAATGCAATACCTTACATACGTTGGAGGGGCCAAGATTGCACCTGACATAGTTGTGGGCCCATTGTGGTACGACGCCGACTGGGAGTTCGAGCGGAGCTATGCTGCAGAAGCGTCCCGCCAAGCAGCGGTTGCTCCAGTAGCAGTGGCGTGGAAGGTACTATCACGAGCTTGGGGCTTCTGGGCGTGCAAGGCTGCAGTAAGGCGTGGCCACATCACGGGCACGTTCATCAAGGCACCAGAGCACTTCAAGGGTATGATCCGACCCAAGTGGATATCTTATGCATATGAGGGACAAGACGCTGAAGGTATCCAGGCAGTCGCTGATGGATGGCAATGGTTTGCAGATGCAGTCAGAGGGATCGCTATGCTCAAGAACGGCAGAGGCCAAGAGCAAGAAAGGCAACTCGCTGATGAAATCCAAGGCTTCCTGGAGACCGATTATGTGGGCCAAAATGTTAATCATCGTCTAGACGCTTCTGTCACACGAGCAAGACGGTTGATTGGTCATGCCTCAACATCCAGCGAAGATCTACATGAATTTCTTGCTGAATGCGAAGAAGATATTGAGTATGCGAAGCAGCAGGCAGACCGAGATAGTGCTGCTCGCTGGAAGGACTGGTGCGATATTGCATGTGCGGGAGGCGCTGGGCGATTCCATCGTGCAACCAAGATCAACAGTGTTCAGGCGCCAACGGTAGTATGCAAGACCACCACAGACGGCATGAGCGGACACCCTCACCAGATTGTCTTGGACATGGAAGCCAAGCACCACAAACTCTGGCAGGCGACTGAGGAGGCACCGCACGTCTGGGTACCTGATCGCAGCACCATGGATAGACCTAGTCCAGGCATGATCAGAGCAGCGTCGAAGGAGTTCACCACGAAGACCTCGAGCAGCCTGGACGGCATCCACCCGTCGCACTTTCAGCACCTGAGCGATGAGTCTCTGGAGGGCCTCTGCGACATCTTCCAGGCGGTGGAGGCGATCGGAGTTTTTCCCATTCAACTGACGTGGATGGTGATGCCGATGTTGCCCAAAGCTGCTGGAGGACACAGGTTGATCATTCTGTACTCGGCGGCTTACAGAGTATGGCAAAAGATGAGAAGACCTGGACTCGACATGATCCAGCAGAGATTGAACCGCAATTACTGGGGAGCGGCATCGGGGAGAAGCGCAGTTGACAGTGCGTGGATCCTTGCAGCGGACAACGAGCAGAATGTATGTCAGAACAGGTTCGTGGTCACGATTGTCGCAGACTATAGCAAGTATTACGAGACGATCGGATTGGACCAAGCGCGCGACAAATTGATGCGCCTAGGCATGCCAGTCCCAATGGTCAAGGTGGTATACAATCAATGGAAGGGGCCAAGGATCATACGACTGCGACTCCACCACGGAGGAGCACCAAGGCATGCGAACGCAGGGCTTCCAGCAGGCGATGCGTATGCAGACGTGGTGATAAAGGCTCACGCCGTCGAACAGTACGACATGTACACGACCTTGCATCCGCTGGTGCGTTTCGCTTCCTACATTGATGACACAGCGCTTGGCGTCAACAGCAGTTGCAAGCAGAGGGTGATTGACCAGGCGGTGGATGCGACAAAAGGCTTCTTCAAGGTTGCACGGGCACTAGGGGCCAGCATCAACGAGAAGCTTGCCATCATTGCGAGCACCAAAGCTATAAGTGATGAAGTCAGTCGCCGACTTCACCTTGATTTGAAGATCAGCTTGAAGAGCACGGCGTATCTGGGCACTGACGTTTCTGGAGGCAGGGCTCGGAATGTCAAAGGTACGCGCGGGAAGTTTCGGGCAAGACAGAATGCGCATGGCAGAAGGCTGAGGAAGCTACGGAAGTTCAAGAAGGTGCTCGCTGGCAAAAAGACGGAGAGAATTGGGAAGATCTACCGTGTTGGTGCGAGGCCTGCATACACGTTCGGGGTGGAGGTCAACGGGGTCAACGACGTGGAGCTATTGCAGTTACGGCGGGAGTACAACAAGCACGTTAAGCCCAGCCACGGCGGCACCTCCGCGAGCGCGAAGCTGGTGCTGCTAGGCGACCCCGCTGCCACCCAAGCACTGGCTCCTGCCCTCCAATGGTCAAGGATGGTATGGGCCGCCACAGCCAGGCCTGATACCGCAGCTGTTCCACTTGAATTGCTGGAAGCTTGGTGGAGAAGGGCAGTTACCGAACCTGGAGAAGTCAAGCAGTGGAGTAAAACACGTGGTCCCCTTCAGCGTGCAGCACTCTCAGTACAACGAGCTGGGTGGCACACGCGTACAGGGTGCCTCTGGATCAACCATCGAGGCGACGAGGTGCATGTGGGGCAACTCACCCCTGGCCTTCTTGAAATGATGTTGAGGCAAGGCCTAGCAGTGCAGCATGAGAAGGCACTTGCGGAGAAGTGGGACATGCAGCCTTACACACGAGTCACCTTCGATATCCTTCGGCGACACGTCAAGTCCAGGAAGTTCAACAAATACCAGAAATTCTGTATCATGAACTGCGCATGTGATGGAGTATGGACACGTCAAAAAGCGAAGGAGAAAGGATACCGAACGGACGGCAAGTGCGAGTGTGGGGACGAGGACACGTTGGTGCATAGGCTGGCGGAGTGCACTCGTCCAGAAGTCGTGGAAGCACGACATGAAGCTGGAATCCCCGAGTCGTTCCTTCAGGAGCTACGCCAAGCGCCAGATGATCGCGTCGTCACCCAAGGGGCTTTCGCATATCCTGAGTGGGAAATTCCTGAAATGCAACTAGGCACTGGCAGCGTGATTCTCGACGGTGATGGCAACGATTTCGATTGCACGCCCGAGACCATGGCTGCGACAGTGCTGGCTGAGACGGATTTGGAGATGGAGCTTTCTTTCGACGGGAGCTGCACGAAGCCAGATATCCTGGAGCTACAACGTGCTGGATGGGCTATCGCTTTAATGGATCCACATTCGGACAAAGTACTATGCACGATGCACGCACCAGTGCCAGCTTCGCTTCCGCAATCCTCGGCGATGGCAGAGTATTTAGCCTACGCGTACACGGGACAGGTGGCAGACCGACCTACCAACGGATACGCGGACTTCATGGGCACGGTCAGACTGGCGGCTCTCACGCACGAGCAGCAGTTACGGTCCAAGTCGGCATACGCGTGCGTGGCCATGTTTGCTCAGAGCCTTCCTGGATTCCATTTCCTCCGCAGTGTGACGCACGTGAAGGCACACCGTTCGGGAGCGGA
The DNA here is from genome assembly GCA_963575745.1 of Prorocentrum cordatum. Lineage (NCBI taxonomy): Eukaryota > Dinophyceae > Prorocentrales > Prorocentraceae > Prorocentrum > Prorocentrum cordatum. The sequence continues at coordinate 68,090 of CAUYUJ010014390.1, read as the reverse complement.
GTATGCTGGCCTCGATGTGGCCACAAGGAGGATCACAGATGCCAATGTCTATGCGGACGTTCGAGCCAAAGCTGGTGCGGCGATGCATGCAACCATCAGCGAGGATTTCGCGATGGCTATCGACACGGCCACTGTGAGGATCAAACATTTCGCGCAGTTGGTAGCGGCCGTGCTACCCTTGTTTGATCGTGATGGGCAAGAGCGATGGACAAGGCGAGCTGCCCAAGTCAAGAGGGTAAGGAGTACGCGCACCGATGGATGGCACCAGTGGGAGGAAGGAAGCTTCGATCTTCAATGCAAGGCGTGCTTGAAGCTCAACAGCCCAGGGATGGAAGTTATGCTCAATGGCTGCGCTGGCACCCCTACCTTCCTCAAGGCTTTCCTCAACCAACCACTCGGACATCACCTCGTGGCGGTGAACCAGAAGGGTGACGGGCTCAGCGACGACGCGGTGCCCACGGTCTTTGTCTGCGTAGGCTGCGGTGCATGGGCACAACAACGTCGACGGCAGAAACTCCGAAGGCAGTGCAAGCCACCAACCAGACAAGGCATAGAAGTTCTGACGAATCTACGGCGGGGCTTAGGCCCACACAAGACGCTGGCGAGGCACATGGACTTGACGATCCCCCTGTGCAAGCTCATGCCCATGACCCTGCCCCCGCTGGTCTCGAAGACCTGCGTCAGCCGACCTGTGGCGTTGGCGGAGGTCACGGGGTACGAGCACAAGATGGCCGCAATGATGGAAAGGATAAAGGCAAAGGAAAAGGCAAAGCGCGAGCAGGACGATGACAACAACACGATACTCGGACGCACGCGACATGGAGATCCTCAGCAAGGGGGTAGTGTATGCATGGGAACGGGGGCGCCCACTGAGTCCTTGGCGGCCAGCGCGCCTGAGGCACATCAGTGTCGCCAAGACAATGGAATACCCCCCGTGGTACAACAGCATGGCAATCACCTACCCGCAGCCGCTGAAGACGGAGTCGGTGATGATGACGGTGCACGCTGCAGCCAAGACGGAAAGGAGGCAGGAGCAGGGCCTCATCCGAGCAGCGAAGGTGGAAAGGAGGCAGGAGCAGGGCCTCAACCACATGACGGAGACGTCGGTCTCGCCAGGGACCGCGTCGGAAAGGGGGCAGGAGCAGGGCCCCAGCCGAGCGGTCGCGGCGGAAAGGAGGCAGGAGCAGGGCCTCAACCGCATGATGGAGGTGCGCAGCAGAGATGACGAGCAAGGCAGCCAAGTCTCTGGGCACTTTTTCAGGCGGCATCGGGACGACGAACTGAGAGCGGGCAGAAGGACCATGGGCCGAATCCCATGGGAAGGGCAAGCGGGGATCTCGAGAAGCAGACGTTAAAGGCAATCATGGGCGCCCAGGCGCTCAGCGGCAACCACAGCGGGAAACATGCTGCTCGAGACCGCGCAGAGAACACGGGCAGCCTCCGAGGCCAGGAAGCGGCTGCGGTGGCAAGCACTACGAGGAGTTCTTCGAGAAGAAGAGCCGAGCCAATAGGCATGGCGGCGCCCAGCCAGGGGCAACGTGGTCGGAGAGCTGCGTCTGAGGGCGCACTCCAGGGAGCTAATGGCGTTACGAGGTGGGGTACTACGTGGAGTACAGCCTGCACAGCGCCTGTGGCCCTGGATGTGTCTCCCAGGGGCGGCGCGAAGGCGGCTGGGGTGATCCACCCTAGCCGCCTTTCCCCTGCGCGGCGAGGGGTTAGGCCGCAGCGGATGGCGGCAGCGCCCGACACGTTACAGGGCGTTGCCGATGCTACGACGAGGGGCGCTATGAGGAGTACTCCCTGCACAGAGCCTGTGGCCCTGGATGTGTCTCCCAGGGGCGGCGCGCGGGGTACTACGCGGAGCACGGCCTGCACAGCGCCTGTGGCCCTGGATGTTTCCCCCAGGGGCGGCGCGGAGACTGCTGGGGCGCTCTGCCCACACCGCATGTCCCCTGAGCGGCGAGGGGTTAGGCCGCGGTGGCGCATGGCAGCGCCCCACGATTCACAGGGAGATGCTGGCGTCGCGACGCGGGGCACTACGCGGAGCACTCCCTGTGCAGCGCCAGTGGCCCTGGACGTGTCACCCAGGGGCGGCGCGGAGGCGGCTGGGGCGACCTGCCCTAGCCGCCTTTCCCCTGCGCGGCGAGGGGTTAGGCCGCAGCGGATGTGGGCAGCACCTGTCGAGACGCAGGGAGCAGCTGACGCTCATACGAGGGGTACTACGTGGAGTACCTCCTGCACGGCGCCTGTGGCCCTGGAGGTGCCTCCCAGGGGCGGCGCGGAGGCGGCCGGGGCAAGCCGCCCCAGCCGCACTACCCCCTGCGGGGCGAGGGGTTAGGCCGCAGCGGCTCTGGCAGCGCCCGACGAGTCGCAGGCGCTGAGTGCCGCGCTGAGTGCCCGCGGCCGCGGGCGCTCGTGCGCGGCGGCCCCCGAGGGGGCGACCCGCGTCCGCGGGCGTGTCATCATCATCATCCTCCTCCTCGTTTTCCCTCTCCTTCTCCTCCTCCTCCTTCTCCTCCCCCTCCACCTCCTCCTCCTCCTCCTCCTCCTCCTCCTCCTCCTCCTCCTCCTCCTCCTCCTCCTCGGGTCGCCTACGGCCCCGGGGGAAACCATGCAGGTGCAGATGCCAGCTCATGAGTCGGGGCATATCCCCGGCCGTTTGGGGCCTACCCCGCCGAGAGCGGCACCAAGCTCGGACTTGTCGCGGCCGACTGTATGTAATCGACACTGCTTAAGGTATTTGTTGTTTCCAGTGGGTTGCTTAGAAGGGTTCACATTGAAAAAGGAACATTCCCGTGCGCCTTGCTCTTATGAAGCTTCGACGTGATCACGGTGATGATGTAGGCATCGATGATGAGGTTGATGATTTGGATGTGTCTGATGGTGATGCGCTACGTAAGCGAAACATATACGAAACGCGGACGGCTCGTAAACGCAAGATAAACGAAGTGGTGGCCTAGGGAAGTCTTCAGGCATCCTACGAGATTGTTCGGGACACCCCAGTGGTAGTAGTAGTAATAGTCGTCGTCGTCGTAGTAGTAGTCGTCGTAGTAGTAGTAGTAGTAGTCGTAGTCGTAGTCGTAGTCGTAGTCGTATTTGTAGTAGTAGTAGTAGTAGTAGTCGTCGTCGTCGTCGTCGTCGTCGTCGTCGTCGTAGTAGTAGTAGTTATCAAAGTAGCAGTACTAGTAGCAGACAACATAAAAAGAAACAAATAAAGCAGTCGTAGTCGTTAGAGAAGTAGTGATAATAGTAGAAGTAGTAGTAGTAGTAGTAGTAGTAGTAGTAGTAGTAGTAGTAGTAGTAGTAGTAGTACTAGCAGCAGCAGTCGTACTAGTACGAGTACTCGTACCAGTACTAGTACTAGTCAATAGTAGTGGTACTAGTAGTAGTAGTAGTAGTAGTAGTAGTAGTCGTCGTCGTCGTCGTCGTCGTCGTCGTCGTACTGGTAGTCGTAATACTAGTATTAGTAATAATAGTGGTAGTAGTAGTAATAGTAGTAGTAGTAGTAGTAGTAGTAGTAGTAGTAATGGTAGTTGTAGTAGTAGTAGTAGTAGTAGTAGTAGTAGTAGTAGTAGTAGTAGTAGTAGTAGTCGGAGTAGTAGTAGTAGTAGTAGTAGTAGTAGTAGTAGTAGGAGTAGCACTGGTAACAAAGCATTGGGAATCGCAGTCGGCCTCGTTGTGGTATTAATGGTATTCGTGGTGGTCGTGGTAGTCGAAGTAGTACTAGTATATACAGATGATAGGTGTAATAATCGTTGTAGTACCACTAGGAGTAGTAGTAGTAGTACTAGTTCTAGTACTAGTATAGTAGTAGTAGTAGTAGTAGCAGTAGGCGTGGAAGCACTAGTAGTAGAAGTAGTAGTCGTCGTCGTCCGAATCTTTCATAATGATAAGAATGGTAGCACTACCGGTTGTAATCTTAGGAGCAGTAGTGGTGATAGTAAAAGAAGTAGACGAAGAAGTGGTAGCATTCATAGTACTGGTAGTAATAGTACCGGTGCGACTGATAGTAATAGCATTAAAGGCGATGGGAACAGCTGTGGCAGAAAGAGTGGTACATGTGACAAAAATGGTAGTATCAACCGTTATTGCATTATTCGTAGGAGTAGTTGCTTGTAGTAGTGGCAGTAGTTATAGCAGTAGTACCAGTAACAGTAGCAGTAGTAGTAGTAGTAGCCGTAGTAGTAGTAGTAGAAGTAGTAGTAGTAGTAGTAGTAGTAGTAGTAGTAATAGTAGTAGTAGTAGTAGTAGTAGTAGAAGTCGACGTCGTAGAAGTAGTGGTACAGCAGCAGCGGTAGTAGTAGTAGTAGTAGTAGTAGTAGTAGTAGTAGTAGTAGTAGTAGTAGCACAAATTGTAGTAGAAGTCGAAATAGTAGTTCTAGTAGCACTGGTAGCAGTAGTCGTCGAAATATTTTTGGTAGTAGTGCAGTAGTAGTAGTAGTAGTAGTAGTAGTAGTAGTAGTAGTAGTAGTAATAATAGTGACAGTAGTAGTAATGAGTAGCAGTGGTAGTGGAAGTCGCAACGGTGGTATGTTTGGTAGTAGTAGTAGTAGCAGTCGCAGTCGTAGTAGTAGTCTTTGTCGTCGTCGCCGTCGTCGTAGCCGTAGTAGTCGTAGCATCAGTAGTAGTCTACTACTACTCCTATTACTACGACTGCTGCTACAACTACTACTACTACTACTACTACTACTACTACTACTACTACTACTACTACTACTACTACTACCTACTAGTATTACTTCTACTACTGCTACTACTACTACTACTACGACTACTACTACTACGACTATTACTACCACTACTACTACTACTACTACTACTACTACCACTACCACTACCACTACCACTACCACTACCACTATTACTACTGCTACTACTACTACTCCTACTCCTACTACTACTACTCATACTACTACTACTACTACTACTACTACTACTACTACTACTACTACTACTACTACTACTACTACTACTGCTACTACTACTACTACTACTACTACTACTACTACTACTACTACTACTACTACTACTACTACTACTACTACTACTACTACTACTACTACTACTACTACTACTACTACTACTACTACTACTACTACTACTACTACACTACTACTAACTACGACTACTACGACTACTACTACTACTACTATTATTACTACTACTACTACTACTACTACTACTACTACTACTACTACGACTACTACTACTACGACTACTACGACTACTATACTACTACTACTACTACTACTACTACTACTACTACTACTACTACTACTACTACTACTACTACTACTACTACTACTACTACTACTACTACTACTACTACTACAGACTACTCTACTACGTCTAGTACCACTACGAATAAGAACAATAGTAGTCGCCAACAGTAGCCGCGACGGGGGGGCAACGCTCCTTGTCATCCTCCCCTTCCTCCTTGTCCTCCTCTTCGTATCATTCCTCCTCGTCTACCTCCTCATCCACATCCTCTGCCTCCTTCTCTTCCTCCTCCTCCGTTTCTTTCCCCCCTTCCTCCACCCGCTCGCCTTCCACGATTCTTCAGCTGCACGGCAATGCCTGCGTACACCACAGCGTACACCTCAGCGCCCGCGTGCACAACAGCGCCTGTGTGCACCGCAACGCCTGTGAACACAGCAGCCACGTGCACCACGCCGAATATGTTAACCACAGTGCCTTGGTGCACCAAAGCGCCCGCTTGTGTACACCACTGGCCCTGCGTGCACTTTTGTGCATGCGTCAGCGCCTGGTTCGGGGGAGTCGCGCGGAGTCGCGGGAAATCAATGTGGAGCTTGGGGGATCTTGCGGAATCTTGATGGATCCTGAGGACTCCTGGGGAACATTGAAGCATCTTGGGGGCGGTCCTGGAAAATTGTTGTGGGTCATGTGGAATGCTCAACAGCCCTCGGGAATCCTGAGGACTTCTATTGAATATTGGCGAGTCTCCAGGAATAGAGGAATCATCTGGGATCCTGAAGAATCTTATGGGATCCTGAAGAATCCTCCGTGATCCTACAGAACCCTAGGGGTTCATGAGGGAACCTGAGGAATCCTGAGGGTTCCTGAGGAGTCGGGGGGATCCTGGGGAATCATTGTGGGTCCTGCGGGATGTTGAAGAATCGTGAGGAAGCTTCGGGGAGAGGAATCTTGAAGAGTGTTCAGGATTGTGGAGTGAGGAATACTGTGGAACGTTGTGAAGTCCTGAAGAATCCTGTGCGATCCGGTGAAGTCCTGAAGAATCCTGCGGTATCCTGTGGAATCTTCTGCAGCCCTGGGGAATCCTGCGCACTCCTTTGGAATCCCACGAAGTTCGGAGGACTTCGGAGGACTCTTGTGGAAGCCTTTGAAGTCCCCAGTAATATGAACGAATCCTAAAGTATCTTCTGAACTCCCGAAGAATCCTGGGGAAGCCTGTCGTAGACCCTGAAGTCCTGAAGCATCCTGAGTACTCCTGTGGAATCCTCCCTGAGTTCCCGAGGGGTTCTCGGTAAGCCTGTGGAATCTTCTGACGTCCTCAGGGATCTGGAAGAATCCTGTGGTATTCTCGGAAGTCCTGCGGAATCCGGAGGAATCCTCTTGAAATTCTTGGAAATCCAGAAAGCCTCTCAGAAGCATCTCAGAGCCTGTCAGAAGCTGTTCAGAAACCTTTCAGAAACCTTTTTTTGTCAGAAGCCTCGCAAAAGCTTCGCAGAAGCCTGTCAGAAGCCTTTCAAAAACATGTCAGAGACTGTCTGAAGCTTCTCAGAAGCCTCTCCGAAGCTTTCTGTTGTCCAGAAGCCTCAAAGAAGCCTGCCAGGAGCCTTTCAGAAGCTTATCAGAAGCCTCCCAGAAATTTCTCCGAAACATGTTCAAAAGCCTCTCGGATGCCTTTTTTCAGAGGCTTCGTAAGCGGGCCCCAAAGGCTTCTAAGAGAGCCCCAAAAGTATCTTGTAGAGAAAAACCTTGGCGAAGGACCCACGCATATGCAATTGTGAGTACCGCAGTTGTGAGCCCCGCCTTCGGTGGAGCTCCTTGTAGGGCCACGGAACGCGTGAGCGGTGTGCCGACATGGATGCGGCAGCGCCATGCGAAACCTGACACGGGGGCCTTCGGTGGAGTTCCTTCTGGGGCTACGAAACGTGTGAGGGGTGTACCGAAATGGGGCGGGGCCGCCATGCCAACTTTGCCACTGGGGCCGTTGGTGGAGCTCCCCATGGGGCCACGACGCGTGTGAGGGGTGCGCCGAAGTGGTGCGGGGCCTGGGGCCGCCATGCGAACTTTGCCACTGGGGCCGTTGGTGGAGCTCCCCATGGGGCCACGACGCGTGTGAGGGGTGCGCCGAAGTGGTGCGGGGCCCGGGGCCGCCATGCGAACTTTGCCACTGGGGCCTTCGGTGGAGCTCCCCATTGGGCCACGAAAGGTGTGAGGGGTGCGCTGAGATGCGCGCGGTGGCGCCATGCGAACCCTGACACGGGGGCCTTCACGAAACGTGCGAGGGGTGCGCCGAAATGGGGCGGGGCCGCCATGCGAACTTTGCCACTGGGGCCTTCGGTGGAGCTCCTCATGGGGCCACGAAACGTGTGAGGGGTGCGCCGAAATAGGGCGGGGCCGCCATGCAAACTTTGCCATTGAGGGGTGTGCCGAAACAGATTCCCAGATAACTCCTTGGAGAGCTAAGAGGGTTTCATATTAGAAGCCGGCAGGCAAGGCTACGCCAGCTCCTCTCCAAGGCTCCCGGGCTGGCATCCTCGCATCGCCATGTTTGAAGCTACAGCGTGTCCCGAGAAACGTTTCCCTACTCGTTCCCAATACGCGTGCCCGAAGCCTTTACGCAGGTCATTCGCAGCTCCCTCGAAGCTCATTCGAAGCTTGCTTTGCAAATGCAAAGCTTGCAAGCTCCCCAGGCATTCTTTCCAGAGCCCTGGCATGCGTCTACCAAAGGTGTTTTCCCAGATAGCTCGTAGAGTGCTAAGAGGGTTTCAGATTAAGAAGCCGGAGCCGCAGGGGAACCGCGGAGCTCGTTCCGGCTGCCGGCAGGAAGCCTCGGCGGGGCCGGTTTGAAGCTGCTGCGTGTCCCGACAGGCCTTTTCTAAGCGTTTCCCAATACGCATGCCCGGAAGCTCTCCAGAAGGTCTGTCGGAAGCTCCCTCCAGGTCCTTCCAGAGATCTTCGACAGGCCTTTCCACGCCCCTCTGGCGCCCTGCCATCTTGGTGTTGGGCCCCACAAGTACACGCCGAGAGGAGAGGCCGGGATGGGAGGAGGGAGGCGGGGGAGGCGGGAGGCGGGAGGAGGAGAACGCGGGGCGCCGTCGCTTCACAGCGAGGACCCAACACCACAGGATGGTTGGGAAAAGAACTAAATGCTTGCCTTGCTGGAATTGGTCGAAGCGGCCGGGGTTGGACCCACCGAGCTGGGAGATGTACCGGCTTGCCAGGATTGGTGCTGATTTCGGCAGGGGAGCCCAGACCCCCCCGGTTGAGAAGAAACCCAGAGATCTTGGCGATGCATTTTTTCACAACCGGCGATTTCGCTAAATTTTGGGCCCCCGGACTCTCACCGATCCATCCTGTTCGAAAAATGACGCAGAAAGATTGGGTCCAGGGCTCTTGTTGTGATTCTCTGCGATGCTGTATTTTTATGCAACGTCGGATATCAGGGAATCACGGTGGGAGGTTCTAAAACATGTCAGGTTTCTGGGGGCCCCCATCGGGCCTGGGGACCGGTCCCGGGAAAGGGGTCCAGGCCTCTGGGGGTCGACGTTGTGAAAAAGTCACGAAGTCGTGGGTCTGGGGAAGCAACCCTGCTTCTTGGAAGGAGCGGGCCTTGTCTGCAGATGTGGGGCTGGCGCCTTCCAAGAAGCAGCCTCCTTCTAAGAAGCCTTCCCCCCTCCCCCTGCCCCCTTGTGCGCGCCGCCTATGGGCCTCCCAGATGGGGTCGGAGCAGGCGGCGTCGAATGATCACTCCGCATCGCCGATGCATCGCCGATGCGGCCCGCTGTGGAGCCCGCATTTTCTCCATGCTGACGTCGCCAGTGCATCGCCGACGTCGCAGGTGCATCGCCAGCGCATCGGTGATGTGTCGACGATACGGCGCGGTCCTCCGACCCCATATGGGAGGCCTCCAGAGGAGCGAAACAAGAGCAGGTCTTGGCTACTCGCAAGAGTGACGCTTCGCCAGAGTGACCTCTGGTGCCCGCTCACCCGGGCTCTTCTCGATCGCGGGATGCGGTGCGACAGCATCGGCTTGCGCCCTTGGGTTGTGGCCCCCAGCGCGCCCGCCAGAAGCCGCGCACCAGAGGGCACTCGTGTCTGGGTCGCTCTGACGTGCGGCCGAAGGTCGGCCATCCGCCGCAAGCAGCGGGAGGTGCTCGCGAAGTGGACCGCGATGCGGGCGCTCAACCTAAGGACCGCCCGCCCTACCAACAGGGTGCGAGCCCCTAGGGGGGCACGTCAATTGGGAAAAACAGCATGTGCACTGGTGAGGTGTGATCAACAATAGTTGGTTCTCAAGAGGGAGGGTTCAACAACAGCAGCAACTATCAGTTTAAGACTGTTCGCTCTTGTCTGCTCGGGTGCCATCCAACACGTACATCCCAAACCCTCGATACCCGCCTTTTTCGTTTTCGATCGTACCCCTTTTCGGGGCATAGCTTCCTTACTTGCCGCGTGTACTTGGCGCAGCACTTAGATTTCGGGAAGGGGGGAAGAGGGAAGGGACAAGGGCAAGCTAGGCGCGTTAGCGTCACATCTGGCGTCCTACCCCTCCCTCCCATCCCTTACCATGGCGTAGATCTTTATCTATTCGCGTAGTCTGATGTCGAGCAGGGCAATGATCCCAAGAGGGTACGCGATGGATGGAAAAGCATGGAGTAGAAGAGCACGGCACAGCATAGCATGTCATAGCATGGCATGGTATTGCGTAGTGAAGCATTGCATCACACAGCAGAGCAACGCAACGCATGGCATCGCACAGCGGTGCACAACACAGCATCGTATTGCATGCCGTGGCATGGGACCGAGGGAGGCCAGGACCGATGGAATTGAGACCAGCGCTGCGGCGGGCGCACGACTTAGAAGGACTGGAACGCGGGAACGAGGCCAGGACCGAAAGCGGGAGTGAGGCCACCGTTGCCGCGGCAGCACGAGGTGGAAGGACCGAAGCACTGGAACGAGGCCAGCGCTACAGCGACAGCGCTACTTGGAAGGACCGAACACGCCAGAGCTGCTGCGGGAACACGATCTGGAACAGCCGGAGGCGCGGGAACAAGGCCCGCGTTGCAGCGTGAGCACGATTGTGAATGACCGAAGTGCGGAAATGAGGGCGGCGCTGCAGCGGGAGCACCATCTTGGAAAAACGGGAAACGACCGGATTGACAAAAACACCAGGAAAAAAGAATGAAAGCTTGTGTGCGAAAACAATAAGCGGATAGGACGGGACACTCTCTGGACAGAGTCAGGGGAGAGAGGAGGGTAGTATTCATATTGTTGAATCGTGGAGGGAGAAGGATGGAGGACGAGAGAGATTAGCAGGAGGGGTTCGAGGAGCAGGAAAACACGTGGCAGAACCAGACGGGCGGGTCGGGCGGGCGGACCTTGACAGTCGGGTCGGGCGGGCGGGCCCAGACGGCTGGGTCGAGCGGGCGGGCCGCTAAAGCATCAGTCCTGCATGAATCACGAAGACGTCTTGAGCGACAGCGCGATTCCCAAGTAAATTGTGAGGAAGTCAAAAGCGAGAACGTGGTTCCTGAGTGTCGAGGGTGCGGCGTCTCCACAATTCCGAGGGAAGTACCACGCGAGAGCGCGATTCTTTTCGCAGGTTGTACGAATGTCCCGCGCGATTGCGCGAATTTTAAATAATTTGCAAGACTAAGTTGCTGGGAATTTCTGGCGGGAGCCGTTATTGCTGTTACAGTTCAGGGGGGCAGGGGGGCACTCTGAACCTCCAGATTTTCTTATAAACCAGGTGCAAGCCCCGGAGGGGCACTTCAATTGAACCAGAACCACATGGGCACCAGAGTTGGGGGATCAACAATAATCGCTCGCTAGAGAGATGAGGATTCAACAACAACAACAACAACAGCAACCACCACCACCACACCAAACACCACAGCAACAACAACACTAACAACAACAGCAACAACAACAACAGCAACAGCAACAACAAGAGCAACAACAACAACAACAACAGCAACAACACCAACAACAACAATCATTTTCAGACTGATCGCTCTTCGTGGCTCGCGTGCCACTCGACGCGTATGTCCCCGCCCTCTTCTTCTTCGATCGTGCCCCCTTGGGGGGTTAGACCTCCCTGACCTCTGCCACGCGCAGTTGGAGCAGCCCCCAGAACAGGGGAGGGAAGGGAGGAGGAAAGAGACGAAGGGGGAGGGAGCAGGATGGAGCAAGCGAGGGATGTGCAGGAGGAGGGCTAGGAGCAGGAGCACAAGCGGCAGAGCCAGGCGGGCCGATCGGACGAGCGGTCCCTAAGGGGCAGGGCAGGCGGGCGGGCCCAGAGGGCCGGGTCGGGGGGGCGGGTCGGTGAAGCGTCAGGCCAACATGACGCGTAAGGAATTTTCGGGCGACCGCGCGATTCCCAAGCAAATCGTGAGGAAATCCAAAGCGAGAGCGTGATGTTTGAGCCTTGGGGGCACGGCGCCGCAAACACATGTGAAGAAGTACCACGCGAGAGCACGATTCCTGCTTAAGTTCTGAAGGAGTCCCGCGCGAGAGCGCGATTCTCAAATCAATTGTGAGGACGTATCAGGCGGGAGCTGCTGCTGTTGCAAAGCGGGGGCCAGGAGCGCAGTCTGAGAACAAAGATTTTCTTTGATAGAAGACAGGATGCAAGCTCTGGGAGGAGCACTTTATGGAACAACATAATGTGCACTGGGCATGGGGGATCGACCATAATTCTTTCCTTTGGAAAACAATCAACAACACAAGCAGCAACACCAAACACCACCAACAACAACAATCAGTTTAAGACTTATCGCTCTTACCTGCCAGCGTGCCGTTCGACAAGTATATCCCAAACAATCGGTACCCGCCCTCTTCGTCGTCGATCGTACCTCACTGGGGGTATATATTCCGTACATGCCGGGTGTAATGAGCGCAGCCCCTGAAACAGGGGAAGAGAGGACGGATGGAAGGGGGAGAGAAGGATGAAGTACGGGATTAGCAGGACGGTCCAGGAGCAGAAAACACGTGACAGAACCAGACAGGCAGATCGGGTGGGTAGACGCTAACGGGCGGGTCGGGAAGGCGGGCCCAAGCGGCCAGGTCGAGCAGGCGGGTTGTTGAAGCGTGGGTACTGCACAAAGTGTGAGGAAGTCTCGAACGATAGCGCGATCCCCGAGTACATCATGAAAGAGCAAAAGCGAGAGCGTGATTCCTGAGCGTCGAGGGCGCGGCGTTTGAATACATTGCGAGGAAGTCCCACGCGAGAGCCAATTCCTGCAACAGTTACCGGGCAAGGGGATCAACAACAAACATTATTTACAAACTAACATTCAACAACCACAACAACAACAATAATAACAACCACAACCATAATCACAACCACAACAACAACAGCAGCAACAGCAATCAGCTTGAGACTGTGCGTTCTTATTTGCTCGCGGGCCACTCAACACGTATATCCCGAACCCCCGATGCCCGCCACTATCGTCGTCGATCGTACCCCTTTGGGGACTGTTGTTGTCAACCTGCTACGCGTACGTCGTGCAACCCCAGGGCAGGGGGAGACAAGACGCATGGAAGAAAAAGGACAAGGGGGAGGGAGGAGGATGGAGCACAAGAGAGAGTAGCAGGGGGGGGCGCCAGGAGCAGAGAGCACGCGGCAGAACCCGGCGGGCAGATCGGGCGGGCAGGCCTTCACGGGCGGGTCGGGAAGGCGGGCACGGGCGGCCGGTTCGAGCAGGCGGGTCGCTGACGCGTGCGCCGTGCATGAGTCGCGGGGGCGAGTCGAGGGATCGCGCGATTCCCAAAGAAATCGTCCAGAAATCCTGAGCGAGAGCGTGATTCTTGAGCGTCGAGGGCGCGGCGTCTGAAACAAATGCGAGGAAGTCCCACGCGAGAGCGCGATTCCTGCATGCGTTGTGAGGAAGTCCGGCGCGAGACCGCGATGTTGGAAAGACTTGTGAGGAAGTACCCAGCGGGAGTCGATGTTGTTGCAAACCAGGTGTTCAAAACACAGCTCTGTGACAGCTCATTCGTTGGGTTTCTAAGAGAATAGAAGCCCCAGGATGAGTTCTTGAATCGAACAATACAATGGTCACCACGGTGGGGATCAACCGCATTTTGTTCGAGCTGAGAACCCAACAACAGCACCAACAATAACAATCGTTTAAACACATGTCGCTCTTATCTGCTCGCGTGCCGCTCAACACGTATATCCCGAACCCTCGATACCCACCCTCTTCGTCTTCGATCGTATCCTCTTTGGGTGAATATGCTTCTTACCTGCAACATGTTTTTCGCGCAGCACCTAAGACAGGGAACGAAAGGACGGATGGAAGGAAGGGACAAGGGGGAAAGAAGATGGAGCAAGAGAGAGAGAGAGAGAGTAGCAGGAGGTGGGTTGGGAGCAGAAATCGAGTAGTAGAACCAGACGGGCAGATCGGCCGGGTAGACCCGAGCAGGCGGGCCCAGGCGGCCAGGTCGAGCAGGCGGGTTGCTGCAGTGCGAGGAAGCCTTGAGCGACAGCGCGCTTCCGAAGGAATTCTCGTGAGGAAATCCAAAGCGAGAGCGGGATTCCTGAGTGTCGAGGGCGCGGCGCCTGAATCAAGTGCGAAGAAGTCCAAAGCAACGGCGCGATTCATCAGTGTCGAGCGCGCGACGCCAGAATAAATCGCGAGGAAGTATCAGGCGATAGCGCAATTCTTTTTTCTAGATTGCAAGGAGTTCCCTAGCGAGATCCTGATTCTTCAATAACTTGCAAGGAAGTATCCGGCGGGAGCCGCTGTTGTTGTAAACCGGGGACCAGGGGCACAGCTTGAACAGGAACGCTTCCCCTTGTAAAAGCACAGCGCGCCCTGGGAAGGGCATTTCATTGAAAAACATGTATGTTACGCGAATGCGTGAGTCCTGCATAATTCGCAAGGAAGTCTCGGGCGAGAGCGCAATTCCTGAGTAAATTGTTCTGGAATCCCACGCGAGAGCGCGATTCCTGAATGGCGAGGGCGTGGCGCCTGAATAGATTTTGAGAAAGTCACAGGAGAGAGCACGATTCTGTTATAAATTGCACGGAAGTCCCTAGCGAGAGCGCGATTCTTCAGTAAACTGCGAGGAAGTATCCGGCGAGAGTAGTCCGGGCGCCAGGGGCGCAATTTGAGGAGGAACATTTTTCCTTCCAACAAAAAAACAGGGTGCGGGCCCCAGGAGGGGCAGTTCAATTGAAAAACACATGTTACTGGAGGGGGGTGATCAACAATAATTGGTCTTCAGTAGTGAGAACTCAAGAACAACAACAACAATCATTTTAAGACTGTTCGCTCTTGTTTGCTCGCGTGCGGTTCAACACGTGTGTCCCGAACCCTCGATACCCGCCCTCTTCGTCCTCGACCGTACCCCCTTGGGGGTATATCTTTCTTACCTGCAACGTGTATTTCGCGCAGCCCCCGAAGCAGGGGAAGAGAGGACGGGTGGAAGGAAGGACATGGGGGAGGGAGGAGGATGGAGCACGGGCTAGGAGCAGAAAACACGCGGCAGAACCAAAGTGGCAGATCGGACGGGTAGACCCTACCAGGCGGGTCGGGAAGGAAGCCCAGGCTGCCAGGTCGAGAAGGCGGGTTGTTGAAGCGTGCGTCCTGCATGAACCGCAAGGAAGTCTCGAGCGACAGCTCGATCCCCAAAGCAATCGTAAGGAAATCCACAGCGAGAGCGTGGCTCCTGAATGTCGAGGGCGCGGCGTCTGAATAAATTGGAATGAAGTCCCACGCGAGAGCGCGATTCCTAAATAAAAGGTGGGAACTCCCGCGCGACAGCGCGATTCAGAAATGAATTGTGAGGACGTATCAGGCGGGAGCCGCTGTTGTTGTAAACCGGGGCCAACAACACAGTTTGATGACGAAGATTTTCTTTGACAAAAAACAGTGTGCGAGCGCTGGAGCGGCACTTCAATTGAAAAAGACACTGCGCACCGGAAGGGGGGCCAACAATATCTATTATTCAGTAGTGAGAGTTCAGCAACAGCAAATGGAATAGGACAAACAATGTCAATAGCAATAGCCATAGGAACAACAGCAGCAGCAACAACACCAACAACCACCGCATCAACGACAATCGTTTCAAGATTGTTCGCTCCTGTTTTCTCGCGTGCCACTCAACATGCGTATCCCAAATCCTCGACACCCGCCCTCTTCGTTTTGGTTTTGATCGTGCCCCCCCGGGGGTATGTTTTCCTTACCTGCCGCGTCTAATTGGTGTAGCCCCTGTAACAGGGAAGACACGACGGATGGCAGGGGCAGGGAGAAGGATGGAGCACGGGATTCGCAGGAGGGGGGCTAAGAGCAGAAAACACATGGCAGAACCAGACGGGTTGATCTGGTGGGTAGACCCAAACGGGCGGGTAGGGAAGGCAGGCCCAAGCGGCCAGGTCGAGCAGGCGGGTTGCTGAAGCGTGCGTCCTGCATGAATCACGAGGCACTGTCGAGCGATAGAGAGATTCCCAAGTATATCGCGAGACGAACCAATCCGACAGCGCGATTCCTTAGCGTCGAAGGCGCGGCGTCTGAATGAATAGCGAGGAAGTCCCACGCGAGAGCGCGATTCCTCCATCGAGAGCGAGATTCCTGCATAAAGTATGAGGAACTCCCGCGCGAAAGCGCGATTTTTCTATACATTCTGGGCAACTATGAGGCGGAAGCTGTTGTTGCTGTAAGTCGTGAGCCAGGGGCGCAGTCTGGTGCCCCCACAGCTTTCCTTGTAAAATACAACGTGCGGGCCCCAGGAGGAGCACTTTGATTGAGAAACACAGTGGTCACCAGGCAGGAGGGAGCAGCATTCATAATTCTTTAGAAATGAGAGGTCAACAACAGGAACAACAGCAACAACAACAACAGCAACAGCAGCAGCAGCACCAGCGGCAACAACAACACGAGTCAAAATGTTAAGACGGTTCGTTTGTATTGGTTCGCGCGCCACACTACATGAATATCCCCAACCTTCGATACCCGCCCTCTTCGTCTTCGATCGTATCCTTTTTTGCGCAGCCATTAAAACAGGGAAGGAAGGGAGGAAAGAAAATACAAGGGGGAGTGAGAAGGATGAAGCACGAGAGTGATTTGCAGGAGTAGGTTTGGGAGCATGAGCATAAGCGGCGGAAACAGACGGGCGCGTCGGGCGGGCGGACCCTAACGGGCAGGTCGGGCGGGCGGGCCCAGACGGCCGGGCGGGGTCTTCGGGCGGGTAAACTTTACTTTGCGGCTCAGGAAGGCGGGCCCAGGCGGCCAGGTCGAGCACGCGGGTTGTTGAAGCGTGCGCCCTGCATGAATTGCGAGGAAGTCTCGAACGATTCATGCAGGACTTTTCGATCAGATCTGCTCGCGTGCCACTCAACACGTTTATCCCAAACCTTCGGTACCCGGGTTTTGCGTGTTCGATTGTTCCCCTTGGCGGCATATCTCTCTTACCTGACATGTCTGTTTTGCGCAGCCCTTGAAGGAGGGGGAGGGAGGACGGGCGGAAGGAAACGACAAGATGGAGGGAGAAGGGTGGAGCTCGAGAGAGATTAGCGGGAAGGGGGCTAGGAGCAGAAAACACGTGGCAGAGCCAAACAGGCAAATCGGGCGGGTAGGCCCTAACAGGCGGGCCCAGGCGGCCAGGTCGAGCAGGCGGGCCTCTGAAGAATGAGTCCCGCATGAATCGCGAGAATGTCTCGAGCGATAACGCGATTCCCAAATATATCGTCAAGAAATCCACAGCGAGAGCGTGATCCATTAGTGTCGAGGATGCGGCGTTTGACTGAATTGCCAGGAAGTCCCACGCGAGAGCGCGGCTCCTGCATACAGTAATTCTTGGCGAGAACGCGATTTCGAAATACAATGTGAGGAAGCATCAGGCGGGAGCCGTTGAATTTCCATTCTTGGAGAATGATTTGTGTTAATCCCCCCGCACCGGTGCATAGTGTTTTTTTTCCCAACCATCCTGTGGTGTTGGGTCCTCGTTTTGAAGAGACAGCGCCCCGCGTTCACTCCTCCTCCCGCTGCCCCCTCCCTCCTGCCATCATCATCATCATCATCATCATCATCATCATCATCATCATCATCATCACCATCATGACGATCATAGGGAGCTCCAGCGAAGGCCCCAGTGGCTGCGCTCCCATGCGCCCACCGCACAGATTTCGGCACACCCCTCACACGTTTCGTGGCCCCATAGGGAGCTCCACCGAAGGCCCCAGTGGCTGCGCTCCCATGCGCCCACCGCACCCATTTCGGCACACCCCTCACACGTTTCGTGGCCCCATAGGGAGCTCCAGCGAAGGCCCCAGTGGCTGCGCTCCCATGCGCCCACCGCACCCATTTCGGCACACCCCTCACACGTTTCGTGGCCCCATAGGGAGCTCCAGCGAAGGCCCCAGTGGCTGCGCTCCCATGCGCCCACCGCACAGATTTCGGCACACCCCTCACACGTTTCGTGGCCCCATAGGGAGCTCCACCGAAGGCCCCAGTGGCTGCGCCCGCATGCGCCACCGCACCCATTTCGGCACACCCCTCACACGTTCGTGGCCCCATAGGGAGCTCCACCGAAGGCCCCAGTGGCTGCGCCCGCATGCGCCCACCGCACCCATTTCGGCACACCCATCAACGCTT
The DNA here is from genome assembly GCA_963575745.1 of Prorocentrum cordatum. Classification (NCBI taxonomy): domain Eukaryota; class Dinophyceae; order Prorocentrales; family Prorocentraceae; genus Prorocentrum; species Prorocentrum cordatum. Next base: position 50,280 of record CAUYUJ010014390.1, on the reverse strand, counting down.
CGTGGCCCCATGGGAGCTCCAGCGAAGCCCCAGTGGCTGCGCTCCCATGTTTCGGCTGCGCTTCGTGGCCCCATAGGGAGCTCCAGCGAAGGCCCCAGTGGCTGCGCTCCCATGCCCCACCGCACAGATTTCGGCACACCCCTCACACGTTTCGTGGCCCCATAGGGAGCTCCACCGAAGGCCCCAGTGGCTGCGCTCCCATGCGCCCACCGCACCCATTTCGGCACACCCCTCACACGTTTCGTGGCCCCATAGGGAGCTCCAGCGAAGGCCCCAGTGGCTGCGCTCCCATGCGCCCACCGCACCCATTTCGGCACACCCCTCACACGCTTCGTGGCCCATAGGGAGCTCCAGCGAAGGCCCCAGTGGCTGCGCTCCCATGCGCCCACCGCACAGATTTCGGCACACCCCTCACACGTTTCGTGGCCCCATAGGGAGCTCCAGCGAAGGCCCCAGTGGCTGCGCTCCCATGCGCCCACCGCACCCATTTCGGCACACCCCTCACACGCTTCGTGGCCCCATAGGGAGCTCCAGCGAAGGCCCCAGTGGCTGCGCTCCCATGCGCCCACCGCACCCATTTCGGCACACCCATCACACGTTTCGTGGTCCCATGGGGAGCTCCAGCGAAGGCCCCAGTGGCTGCGCTCCCATGCGCCCACCGCGCCCATTTCGGCACACCCCTCACACGTTTCGTGGCCCCATAGGGAGCTCCAGCGAAGGCCCCAGTGGCTGCGCTCCCATGCGCCCACCGCACCCATTTCGGCACACCCCTCATACGTTTCGTGGCCCCATAGGGAGCGCCATCGAAGAAGATACTCACAATTGCGGTACTCGCAACTGCATCTGGTTGGGTCCTTCGCCAGGATAATTTTTATGGAAGCGCCCCACCATCGGAATTCGCATCCTGGTTTTAATCAGAGAAAGTATTCCTGCTAAAACCGGGTTGTTGGGCCCCCAGACTGTTCGCTCCTATCTGCTTGCGGGGCACTCAATACGTATAACCCAGACCCTCGATACCCGCCCTTTTCGTTTTCGATCGTACCCCACTGGGGGTATATATCTTTCTGACCTGCAACGTGTAATTGGTGCAGCCCCTGTAACAGAAGAGTGGACGGATTGAAGGAAGGGACAAGGGGGAGGAAGGAAGATGGAGCACGAGAAAAAGTAGCTGGGGAAACCGGATAGGAGCAGAAAACACGCGCCAGAACCAGACGGGCAGATCGGGTGGGTAGACCCTAACGGGCGGGCCGGGAAGCGGGCCCAAGCGGCCAGGTCCAGCAGGCGGGTTGCTGAAGCATGCGTCTTGCATGAATCGCGAGGAAGTTTCGGGCGACAGCGCGATTCACACATGAATCGCGAAAAAACTACAAAGAGACCTTGATTCCTGCATGTCGAAAGCGCGGCGTCTGCATACATTGCGAAGAAGTTCCGCGCGAGAGCGCGATTCCTGAATACAGTGTGGGGAAAATTCCCGCGCGAGAAGGCGATCTTGGAATAAATCGCTCGGGAGTCTCAGGCGGGAGCCGTTGTTGTTGTAGGTCGGGGGGCAAACAACGCAGTTTGGTGACCCCATCGCTTCCCCTTGTAAAGTATAAGGTGCGAGCCCCAGGAAAACCATTTTGATTGAACACATCCAACGGTTACCAGGAAGGACAGATCAGCAATAATCATCCGCTAGAAGTGAGAAATCAACCACAATAATCATTTTGAGACTGTTCGCTCTTATCTGCTCGCAATTTTCAAGGCGTACATCCCAAAACCTCGGTACCCGCCCCTTTCGTCTTCGATCGTACCCTTCTCGAGAGTAGATCGCCCTTGTCTTCCACGCGCATGTACCGCAGTCCCTGAGGCAGGGGAAACGAGGACGGATGAAAGAGGGAGGGAGAAGAATGGAGCACGAAAGAAATTAGTAGGAGGGGGGGCTAGGAACAGAAAACACGTGGCAGAACTAGACGGGTTGATCTGGCGGGCAGACCTTAGCGGGCGCGTCGGGAAGGCGGGCGCACGCGGCAAGGCCGAGCTGGCGCGTGAGACATGCGTGAATCGCGAGGAAGTTTCGAATTATAGCGCGAGTCACAAATGCATCGCACTTAAATCGCAAGAAAAGCTAAACAGGGAACTTGATTCCTGCGTGTCGAGGGCGCGGCGTTTGAATAGAGTGCGAAGAAGTCCCACGCGTGAGCGCGATTCCTGCATAAAGTGTGGGGACGTCCCGCGCGACAGCGCGATTTTGGAAAAAAAAAAAAAAACTGTGAGGAAGTGTCAGGCGAGAGCCGTTGTTGTTGTAGTTCGGGGGTCGACCACACAGTTTGGTGACATCACATTGTCTTGAAAAACAGGGTTTCGTGGCCCGTGGAGGTAATTCAATTGAACAATGAAACTGTTACCGGAGGGGGATCAACAATAGTTATTCGTCAGGCATGGCAGTTCGACAACAACAACAACAACATAAACAACAACAACCATTAGTACTACTATTATTATTTCTTATACTACTACTACTACTACTACTACTACTACTACTACTACTACTAAACTACTACTACTACTACTACTACTACTACTACTACTACTACTACTACTACTACTACTACTACTACTACTACTACTACTACTAACTACTAACTACTAACTACTAACTACGATTAACTACTACCTACTACTAATACTACTACTACTACTACTACTACTACTACTACTACTACTACTACTACTACTACTACTACGACTACTACTACGACTACTACTACTACTACTACTACTACTACTACTACTACTACTACTACTAACTACTACTTATACTACTACTACTACTACTACTACTACTACTACTACTACTACTAAACTACTAACCGCTCGACTACTACTGACTACGACTACTACTACTACTACTACTACTACTACGACTACTACTACTAACTACTACTACTACTACTACCACGACAACTACTTCTACTACAATATTAGTACACTAACTCCTGCGACTACGAACTACTAACTACGACTGCTACTACTAAACTACTATTATTAACTACTACTACTACTAACTACTTACACTACGAACTACTACTACTACTACTACTACTCTACTACTACTACTACTACTACTACTACTACTACTACTACTACTATTACGACTACTACTACTACTAATACTACTACTAGTACTACTACTACTACTACTACTACTACTACTACTACGCCACTATTACTACGACTACTACTACTACTACTACTACTACTGCTACTACTACTACTACTACTACTACTACTACTACTACTACTACTACTGTTACTACTACTACGACTACTACTACCATACTACGCTACTACTACTACTACTACTACTACTACTACTACACTACTACTACTACTACTACTACTTCTACTACTACTACTACTACTAATACTACTACTACTACTACTACTACTACTACTACTACTACTACTACTACTACTACTACTACTACTACTACTAATAACTACTACGACTACGACTACTAGTAGTACTACTACTACTACTACTACTACTACTACCACTACTACTTTTACCACTACTACTAGTAGTAGTATTACTACTGCTGCTACTACTACTACTACTACTACTACTACTACTACTACTTCGACTACTACTACTACTACGACTACTACTACTACTACTACTACTACGACGACGACGACGACTATTAATACGACGACGATTACTACTACTACTACTACTACTACTACTGCTACGACTACTACTACTACTACTACTACTACTACTACTACTTTTACGAGTATTATTTCTACTACTACTACTACTACTACTACTACTACTACTACTACTACTACTACGACTCCCACTACTACGACTACGACTACGACTACTATTACTACTATTACTAGTATTATCATTACTACTACTACTACTACTACTACTACTACTACTACTACTACTACTACGACTACTTCTACGACTACGACTGTTATTACTACTGCGATTGTTTTTCTACAGCTACTACGACTACAGCAACAGCAGCAGCAACAACAACAGCAACACATTTAATGTTGCTCGATCTTACCTGCTCGCGTGCCACTCAATACATATACCCCAAGTCCTCGATACCCGCTCTCTTCGCGTTCGACCGTAGCCCCCTTGTGGGTGTATATTTTTCTTACCTGCGACGTGCATGTCTTGTAGCCCCTGAGGCAGGGAAAGAGAGGACGGATGGAAGCAAGGGACAGGGGGGAAGGAGGAGAGTAGCAGCAGGGGGGCTAGGACCAGAAAGCACGTGGCAGAACTAAACGGGCAGATCGGACGGATTGACCCTAAGGGGCGGGTCGTGAAAGCGGGCCCAGGCGACCAGGTCGAGCAGGCGGGTTGCTGAAGCGTGCGTCCTGCACGAATCGCGGGGAAGTGTCGAGCGACAGCGCGATTCCTAAGTAAACCGCCAGAACATCCACAGCGAGAGCGTGATTCTTGAGTGTCGAGGGCGCGGCATCTGAATAAATCGACAAGAATTCCCACGCCAGAGCGCGATTCCTGCAGACATTGTGAGGAAGTCCCGCGCGAGAGCGCGATGTGGGAATAAACTGCGAGGAAATATCAGGCGGGAGCAGCTGTTGTTGTAAAGCGGAGGCCAACAACCCAATTATGAGACCCAAGATTTTCCTTGATTACAATGGGCGCGAACCCCGGGAAGGGCACCTCAATTGAAAAATGTGCCCGGGAGGGGGGGGCAACAACAATTATTATTTAGAAGTGAGAGTTCAACTACAACACTCATGTTAAGGCGGTTTGCTCTTACTTGCTCGCGTGCCACTCAACATGTATACCCTGAATCCTCGGTGCCCGCCCTCTTCATCTTCGATCGTACGTCCTGGGGTGTATATCTTCCTTACCTGCTGCGCGCATTTAGCGCAGCACCTGAAACAGGGGAAGAGGGCGGGTTGCTGACGCCTGAGTCACGCATGAACCGCGATGAGACCTCGAGCTATAGCGCGATTCCCAGGCAATTCGCGAGAAAGGTCAAAGCGAGAGCGTGACCCCTGAGTGTCGAGGGCGCGGCGTCTGAATAAATTGCGAGGAATCCTACGCGAGCGCGCGATTCCTGCATAAAGTGTGAGAAAGTCCCGCGCGAGAGCGCGATCTTGGAATACACTGTGGAGAAGTATCAAGCGGGAACCGTTGTTGCTGTTGTTGTTGTTGTTGAGCATTATTTATTCTAAAGAATAATTATTGTTGGGGCCCCTGGTGCGCGGCCCCCTCGCCGCGCCTAGGCCGCAGCCACATTTTCATTATTTTCGTGAGGAAGTCTCAGGCAAAACGTGGGTGTCCGGATCCGGTTGTTTTGTTGTCCCCCGTTTTCCCTTGCAAAAAAAAAGCTAAAGTGGACATTTCTTGTTCTAACATAACCAAACTTCAAGAATCCCTTGCAAAAAATAAGGTAAAGTGGACATTCGCGCGCGCAAGACGAAATCCTTCCAAAACCTTAGTGTTCGTAGCGATTTCAACATAAAAACCTCAAACAAACCAATGGTTTTTCAAAAAAAAAAAAAAACAAAAAAAAAAATGTCAAAATTTCATCCCGCGCGCTCTTGCGGATTCGTCGGAAACCCAACACTTTTTAAACATTTCTGTCAAATGGGCTTTTTCCGAGCAACTTGTTCACGTGCTTCGAACTTCTCCAACAACCGTTGCGCACCTGCCAGGGTCATCATCCCTGTCAAATAATACCATGCGGGACACATTCGTTTTTTCTTTGCGCGCGCACGCCGAAATCTTCAAAAACCATTGGGTTTCGTAGGAATTTTAGCACCGCGCAACATAAAATCATACGAATCGCACCGTAGGTCCTCGAAAAACATCTGTACGAATTTTCAAAATTTCTACCCGCGCGCGCTGTCCGAATCCTAAAAAACCAATGGTTTTTCACGTTACCACCAAAAACCAGTACAGGTGTCCAGTGTTGGAACAGGGGGAAAAGTCGTATACTAAGCTAGCGTCCAGAAAATGTTACCACAACAAGTCACTGTACCCATGCGCCAGTGTAGTAGCCACGGTCGTCCGCAGGCCACGAAGTGAAGTGTCCGAACGTCATAGGGCGGGAAGCTGGGTGTGGGTGGTGGCGAAGAGTCGTTTGGAAATGTGGTAGAGCTTGAACCGGCCCCCCCACAAAGTGGGGGTATTGGCGGGCGTCGTATGAAAACCCTGGCACTGGTGAGAACGGAGTGTCCCCACGTGCTAGTAAGTGTTGTTGTTGTTGTTGTTGTTGTTATTGTTCTTGTTCTTGTTATTGTTATTGTTATTGTTATTGTTGTTATTGTTGTTCTTGGTGTTATTGTTGTTGTTGTTGTTGTTGTAATTCGGCGGCCAGGGGTCCAGCTTGGTGACACCAGATTCCCCTTGTTTTAGAAGGTGCGAGCCCCAGGAGGGGCACTTCAATTGGAAAAATAGATTCCTTCCCATCGGGGAATCAACCAGTATCAGTGTTAAAAGATGAGAAGCCAACAGCAACGACAACAACAGCAGCAAACAGTTCAAGACTGTTAGCTCTGAACTGCTCGCGTGCCAGCAACACGTGTATCCCAAACCCTCGAGACCCGTCCTCTTCGTCTTCGATCGTACCCCCTTGGGGGTATATGTTTCTGACCTGCAACGTGTATTTCGTGCAGCCCCTAAGGCAGGGGAAAAGAAGACGGATGGAAGGAAAGGACAAGGGGGAGGGAGATGGAGCACGACAGAAAGTAGCAGAAGGGGGGCTAGGAACAGAAAACACGTGACAGAATCAAACGGGCAGATCGGGTGGGTAGACCCTAACAGGCGGGTCGGGAAGGCGGACCCATGCGGCCAGGTCGGGCAGGCTGGTTGCTGAAGCGTGCGTCCTGATGAACCCCGAGGAAGTGTCGAGCGACAGCACGATTCCCAAATATATCGTGCAGAAACCCACAGCGTGAGCGTGATTCTTGAGTATCGAGGACGCGGCGTCTGCACAAATCGGGAGGAAGTCCCACGCGAGCGCGCGATTCCTGCATACATTGGAAAGACTTCCCGCGCGAGAGCGCGATTTGGGAATACATTGTGAGGAAGTATCCGGCGGCAGCCGCTGTTGGTGTAAACCGGGGGCCAACGAAACAATTATGATTTCCAATAGTTTTCACGTTTTATTTATATATGTATATAAATGCGAGCTCTGGGAGAAGCATTTCCATTGAAAGAGCAAAATGCGCCCTGGCGGGGGATCAACAGTTATTCTGTTCAGTCAAGAGATTTCAACAACAACAACAACAACAACAACACCAACAACAACAAGCATGTTGATGTTGTTCGCGCTTACCTGCCCGCACGCTATCCAATACGTACATACCAAACCTTCGATACCCGCCCTTTTCGTCTTCGATTGTACCTGGTTTGGGGGTATATCGTCCCTACGTGCCGCGTGTAGTTGGCGCACCCCCTAAACAGGGCAAGAGACGACGGATGGAAGGGGGAGGGAGGAGGACGGAGCACGAAAGAGATCAGCAGGAGGGGGGCTAGGACCAGAACACACGTGGCAGAACCAGACGGGCAGATCGGGCGGGCAGAAACACAACAGGCGGGCCGGGAAGGGGGACCCAGGCGGCCAGGTCGAGCAGGCGGGTTGCCGAAGCGTAAGTCTCAGAGATCCGATGTCTTGAGTTTGTCCATACGTGGTCCCCAGAGGTCCCGACCCCTTCCCCAGGACCGGTTTTCATCCTCAGCCGTGTTTTTCGCGGTCCCGGGGCCCCGCGAGGGTCCCTAGAGGCCGAAAAGGGCGAAAAAAATCCGTCTCGATTTTTTCTCAATGCGCTAGATCTCCAGGGTCTGAATCCCGCGCCGCCGATGAGCCCCGCCGCCCTCCTCCTCCTCCTCCTCCTCCTCCTCCTCCTCCTCCTCCTCCTCCTCCTCCTCCTCCTCCTCCCTCCTCTCCTCCTCCTCCTCCTCCTCCTCCTCCTCCTCCTCCTCCTCCTCCTCCTCCTCCTCCTCCTCCTCTCCTCCTCCTCCTCCTCCTCCTCCTCCTCCTCCTCCCTCCTCCTCCTCCTCCTCCTCCTCCTCCTCCTCCTCCTCCTCCCTCCTCCTCCTCCTCCTCCTCCTCCTCCTCCCCTCCTCGAAAAACGAGGACCGCCGCGTCCCCGGCGGAGCTGCTGCCCCGGCTGCGGGAGCACGCGCAGGCCCCGGCGCCGCGGCCCGACGCCTCCCCGCGGCCCGCGTGCCCGCCCGCCGCGCCGCCGCCCACGCCGCGGACCCGCCGGGCACGCGCCAACGGTCATGGCGGGCCTGTCCCCGTACAGGGGGATGTTCGACGAAAAATTAAAAAGGTACCCCAAAAAGAAGCAAAAATAGCCCAAAAATAGTCCATGGTACGATGCCCGACAGCAGTTCCTCTTCATTTTGAACAGGACTCGCTGTCCGCGCCGCCGCGGACGTTGATCTTTGAAGGCGGAAAGCCGCCTGCCCAACAGCGGCAGCTGTCGGTCTTGGACAACACTGGCTGTTGCGCATTGTGCCCGTTGTTTCCGTAATTACCCATGTCGGGCGTCCAAACGATAGGGTGGGCCCGGGGTGTCTTGAAGAAGTTCGTTCTGGACTTCGAGGTGGATTTCGTGCGGATTTTCTGTAGCCACGAATGAAGACGAACAAGAAGCCACGCGAAATTCGTTTCGTTTTTCGCTCGCCGCCTCGGGCAAAAATCCACGCAGGAATCCACAGAAATCTGCTGCAGCACGTCTGTAAAGCCGGTGCAATGAAAACGGGGGAGGCGTACGACCCGAGTAAGCTCAAGTCGGGTTTGTCCCTCTACAGGAGGAACATGCAAAAGTTATCAAAAAGAAATCGAGGATGAAACACGGCATAAACATTAACTTTTGGCGCTCCTGGCGGATTTCTTGGATCCGCGCTGGGCACCCCTGGGCGGCGCCCCTGGCGCGCGGAGCGCGCCAGGGAGGGGTTGTCCAGTGCGGATCCAAGAAATCCGCGCGAAGCGCCAAAAGTTTATGTTTATGCCGTTTTTCTTCTTCTAAAATAGTCTGGGTACTATGTTTGAGTATTTTCTGGATATGTTTAGGGTATCTTTCTTGTTTCGTCCGAAATCCGCCTGTAGGGAGACATGCCCGACCTAAGAGTAAGCCCGAACTTGGGAACTTGCGTCGGATCTCCAGGAGAGTGGCGGCGAACCCCTTCGATCTCGGTCGAGTCGCTGACCGTCCGGGACCGTTCGAGCCGTGCTTCCCCAGACATCCGCCGTCGTGGCGTTTTCGCAGCGTGGCCCCCCAGAGGTCTGGATTCCTTCCTGGGAGCAGGCCTTTCATCCCGGGTCGCTTCCTGGGGGTCCCGGGGGCCCCGTGAGGGCCCCTGGATGCCGAGAGATGCCGAAGAGCCTCGGGTCGTGATGCCTCCACGGCGCGAGAAGGGCGGGGGCTGCACAACTTGGTCGGGGAAGCGCAAGACTCGAGTGCGGCGGAACTCGGGCTTGCCGACGCTTCTGGACGAGCGCGTCCTGGATTCTGACGGCCCAGTGTTCGTGGGACGTGTGCAGCGGGAGCTCGCGTCAAATTTCAGACGGGGTCTCGTCGTTTGCATGCTGGCCCCCATCAGGCCAACACGAGTCCCCCGCAGCCGTGTCGTACGTCTCTCCCAGAAAAGTGGGGTGACCTCTGGTGAACGGCTTTTACAAACAACCCCTAACGCCATCCTTGACCTTCCAAAGTGCTACAAAGTAGCCCTCTAGAGCTATGAACCTATCTGGATTGCTCAAAGCCTCGACAGGCAATCGGGTGTCAAGGTCCTGATGCTATTTTGTAAGCCCTCCTGGAAGGTCAGGGATGTGTTCCCTTTTTTCTGGCCAACGACTCGGGAAGAAAAGCCGGTCCCGGGGAATGGGTCGAGACCTTTGGTCGGGAGCCTTGAGACGGGGGTCAATGCAAACGGGAGTCAGCCAGAGCGCCCGATCTTGCAGGATCCTGCAGGGCCAGGGTCGCATTGACCTGGGCTTGGGCGCAGGACCCTGCATGATTTTGCAGGATCTTTCGCATTGAACCGGCAGGATCTTGCAGGATTCTGCAAGGCCTGACTGACCAGGGTCTGGATTGACCCGGGTCAGAAGATCCCCGATTTGGGGGTCGACGTCACGAAAAAAACAGGACGTCGGAGATTTGGGAGGAGTGCCTCTTCCGCTGGGGTGACCTCTGGTGCGCGGCTTTCGCGAGCCCCTTGATTATCAACTAACGTTAAGTCGGGCCTGTCCCTCTACAGGAGGAATATTCAAAAATAGTACAAAAATAATATTGGGACGATGTTTTTAGTAATTTTAGGCATGTTGTGAACTTTGTGTGCCTACATTCTCGTGTAAAAGTTTATAACAAAAGTGGCACAGACATGGAAGCCGAAAACATGTTGAATCAGACCAGGCGGAGCCCGTCGCATCAAGTGACATCCGTCAATGTTACGGAACACATATCGCCTGCATTGCGCGTTGCATGTTAGCCATCCGATTGGTGGGAACGAAACCGCAAGGCTGAACGTATAAACGCCCACGCCAGCGGCCATGTGAAGGAGCAACTTGGAAGAGCACCCGGGCATTACATGGCGTCCGCCCCAAGGATGCCTCTGGGCGCGCAAGCCAAAGTGTGGCATATCAATGACCTGGCCCATGGTGCACGCATGCGCACGCTGCCAACATTGAAAGGCGAATATAACTTAATGATCCTCTTTGGGCGTTGCTGTCTGCAGATCATTCACGATGATCGTTTCGTTGATTTGGTTAGAACTTTTCTTACGGCTGTGCATTCGTCCCAAATCCCCCTGTAGGGGGACACGCCCGACTTAACGCTAACGAAAATGTCTAGTAACGCTCTGGGGTTCTCTGGACGAGTCGGTTGCGACGAAATCTGACCTCTGGTCGTGAGTTCCGGTGACGAACGACACGTGGGCGGCCTCGAAGCCCTCGCTTCGACCCCGACGCTCCGTCTCTTCGTTGCCGCAGTTCGACCCCCCTTGGTCGCGACCGACATTCGGCGCGCCCGAAATCTGCTACAGTATGTTTCCGGTCGCGGATGATCTGGCCCTTGGCATCCTCGCGTCGTGTTGAGTCGGGCTGGTTCCTCTACGATGTTGCGATTATTGTATGACCTTTTCGGGGGTACTTGTTTGATTGGTTGTTCATCCAAAATCCCCCTGTAGGGGGACATGCCCGACCTCAACGTCGTGGGCGAAAATATCAAAATGATGTCAGATATTCGAACGTTGTCGGCTTCCGGGGGGCCCTCCACCAAGGCCCCAGGGCAGTCAGAGAAATAGACTTAAGTCGGGCCTGTCCCTCTACATGGGGAATATTCAAAAATTGTCACACCAAAAATCTGGAAACGATTGTTTGACCACTTTTGGCCATTTCGGAATATCTCGTGCGTGGTCTTAATTTTTCGTCCAAAATCCGCCTGTAGGGGGACCAGCCCGACCTAAAACTAGACTTAGGATGAAAGGTACCCAGTGAAGGGGCCGAGACCTGTGAACGAACAAAAAACCCAAGCATTTGGTGTTCGGCAGTTCTCGGCGCTTCCAGGGGCCCTCACCCGGCCCAGGGGCCGTCAGATAACGACTCAGAGGAGGAACAGGCACCCATACCTCTACCCTTTTGCTCGTTTTCCCCCTTTGGGCCTCCTCGGAGGCCCCCGTCGCCACCGCTGGATTCGCTTCGAAATCCTGGTCATAACGCACCCGGAGAGAGGTCCGGGGAGTAGCGGTATCCGTGCCCTTTCGTTCCCCCAGACTCGGGACGAAGAGCCGGTCCCCAGGGAGAGCCGCGCTGTGCCCCCCCCGTCCCCAGGGAAAAGCAGCGCCAGCTGCTTGGATCAGGCGGTCGTGGACACGGATAAGGCGGGGGCGTGGATTGGCGACGAGTCCCGCTTCCATGGGAAATCGCGGGCTTCCGCCGCCGAGCGAGGCGGCACCGGCCGCATTTTGGGGAGGGCACCCCGTAGATCCAACGTCGTGATTTTTTCAATACGGGGTCCCCGGAAGTCTCGACCCCTTCCCGGGGACTGGTTTTTCATCATGAGTCGTTTGTTGACGGTCCTAGGGCCTGGCGAGGGCCCCTAGAGGCTTAAAATTGAGAAAAGCCTCCGTCTTGATTTTTTCAATACGTTGGATCTCTGGGACTTTCCCCGATCCATGGATTGGGCGACCGCGCGCCAAGTCCACGGGTCGCTAAATCCACGCCTGCGCGCCCCCGACTGGAGAGGGGGCGCGGCCGAGGGAGGCACGCGGCGAGGGCCCGCCGCTGCCCCAGGCATGCGGCGCCTTGAGGTCTGTCTTAGGTCGGGCGTGCCCCCCATACAGGCGCATGTGGGGCGAAAAATTAAAAGTATTCCAAAAATACCCAAACTATGTCCAAGAATATAGAAAAATCGCCCCCACACTATGTTTTGACAATGTTTGAAAATTCGTCCTGTAGAGGGACACGCCCGACTGAAGGTTCGTCAAGGCAGGGCCCCAGGAAGTCCCGACCCGTTCCCCTGGGGCTTCTTCTTCATCTGGGAAAACGTAAGACTCGAGTAAGCCGGAACTCGGGTTTGCCGATTTTTGTTTTTGACGAGCGCGTCCTGGATGTTGACGGTCCCGTTATCGTGGGTTGTCTGCAGCGGGAGCCCGCCGCGTCAAGTTTCAGATTGGGTCTCGTCCTGTTTATGATGGCCCCCGTCATGCCAGCCCGAGTCCCCCGTGCCCGAGTCTCACGTCTCCCCGATGCACCTCCACCCCCAGCCGCTCTGTGACTGGTCCCCGGG
>CAUYUJ010014390.1:17500-32500 GCA_963575745.1 Prorocentrum cordatum | reverse complement strand
GCCGCATCGCTGGCACTTGCTAGAGTGGTCAGGGGGGCAGTTGGGGGGCCTCCTGGAGCCGCTTGGGAGCTCCTTGGGGGCCTCGTGAGGGCCTTTTGGGGGCCTCCTGGGGCTTTTTAGGGGCCTCCTGGGGGCTTCTTAGGGCCGACGGCTCGAAATGTTGTTTCGTGTTCCCCCCCTGTGGCTTCTCTTAAAGCATTCTTGGGGCCCTCTTGGGCCGTCTTGGAGGCCTCTTGGGCCGTCTTGGAACCCTCTTGGGCCGTCTTGGGGCCCTGTCGGAGGCCTCTCGGGCCTCTTAGGGCGATCTTGGGGGCCTGATGGGCCGTCTTGGGGCGTCGCGATACCGAAAAGGTGGAAACGCCAAAATCTCCCCAAAACCTAAGGAAAAGCAATGAATGTTGCCTCTTGGGGCCCTCCTGGGAGTGCTCTTGAAAGCCTAGTGGGGCGTCTGAGGGCTACCTTGAGCGTCTTGGAGCGATCTTGTGGCATCTCGGACCCTTGGTGTCCCATCTTGGGGGCCTCTTGGGCGCTCTTGGCTCTCCTTGGGACTCTCTCTTGGCCCTTCTTGGGGCTCTCGGGGACGTCTCGGGGCCCTGTTGGTGCGCTCCTGGAGCGCTCTGGGGGCTTCTCCCGGGCCATGCCAGGGTACTTTTCGTCCGGGGACCCCCAGGGGCCGCCCCGCGCGCGCGAACTAGAAATACTGTGAGCCAGTTACCGGAGGTCTTAGCACGCCTCTGGCCCGTTGGGCCGGCGAATTGTTACAGGGCAGTGCAGGGCGTTGGTCGTGTTTTCGTTGCGACGCCCTTATTTTCTCGCAGCGTCGGATTTCCAGGAAAGTGGCGGCGAACTGGCCGCTTCGATCTTGGTCGAGTCGCTGGCTGTCTGGGACCGTTCGAGCCGTGCTTCCCCAGACATCCGCCGTCGCGATGTTTTCACAACGTGGCCCCCCAGAGGTCTGGACTCCTTCCTGGGAACCGGCCTTTCATCCCAGGTCGCTTTTTGGCGGTCCTGGGGCCCCCTGAGGGCCCCTGGATGCCGAGAGTTGCCGAAGAGCGCGGGACATGATTCTTCCACGGCGCGAGGATGTCAGGGGCTGTACAACTTAGTCGGGGAAACGTAAGACTTGAGTACGGCGGAGCTCGGGCTTGCCGACGCTTTTTAACAGACGCGTCTTGGATTTTGACGGTCCAGTGTTTGTTGGATGTTTGCAGCGGGAGTTCGCGCCAAATATCATGTTGAACCTCGTCGTTTTCATGATTGACCCGTCAGGCCAATCCGGGTCTCCCGAACCCAATTATCACGCCTCGATGCGCCCGCGTTGATTCGCAGCGCGTACCTTGCTCAAGACGTCCGTGTCAATACGTTGCGCGTTGGCCCACGCATTGGCGAACGTATCGCGTCGGGCCTGCCTCGTCGGTCGACGCGTTGAGCTCCGTGTCGACACGCGACGTGCTGCGTGTTGCGCATCGGGGCAGCTAAGCTCTCACTCAGAGGCGACGATAGGGGCGAATAGCCCAGGGGGGAGCAATATTGCACGTATCCAGGCGCGCCGATGATCCACGTCTTCGGCGAGGCTCCCCTGCGAGTGCGTGCAATGCCCGCCCCTCGGCTGTTCGCCCTTGTTGTCCCCGCCGACTTACGCCTCCCCGACTTGGACTCAAGAGCTCCCGCCGTGATGTTTTTGCCCTGCCGCGGCCTGCCCGCCGCGTCGGCTGCCGGGAGTGCTCCGCCCCGCTCTGCCTGGCCGTGCCGCGTGCCCGCCGGCAGGTGCCCGCCTCTCGACGGCAGGCCGTCGAGCAGTGGCGAGTCGCCCTGGCTCGCCCACAGGCCTGCCAGAGGAAGTTCTGAGAACCCTCTGTGGCCTCAGCGGCTCCACATTTCTGGCCGGGGCCGCCGTGCTTGAACACATCGGGCCCATGTTCTGAGAGCGCTGCTGCTGCTCCTGCTACACTGCAGGGTTCTGAGAACGTTTCGTGGGAGACCTACAGGAATGCTGGGACGGCCAGTCCCTGCTCAAGGCTGGCTCGTGCAACGCCAGAGCTGGCTGGTTCGGTGGTCGTTGCTCAAAAGGCCTGGAGCCTTTTCGGCGGCGCGCACAAGCCTCCCAGATTGGCAACCGGCAACCAAATGTTCCAACGACCTCTCGGCCCTCGAACCTCTCGAGCCTGGGCCAAAGACACCCCCCCCAGCAGGACCAACCAGCATCGAATCGGGAAATCGGATCGAGTCGGAAGGTGCGCCGGATCGGTTGGCGGCGCGCAGAGGGGGGTGAGGAGAGGGGGGAAGGCTTCTTAGAAGGAGGCTGCGCCCTACATCTACAGACAAGGCCCGCCCCTGCTAAGCAACAGGAGTGCTTCTAAGAAGCCTCCCCCCTCCACAGTTACACAATATCAATACTACCCTCCTCTCTCCCCTGATGACGTCCGGAATATGTTCGCCCCCCCTCCGCATATTCTTTTTTACACCGGATTTTTGGGAGTTAGGTTTTCGCTTGGGTTTTTTGTTCGAAATGTTGTTCCCGCTGCAGCGCTGGCCTCACTTCCGGGTTTCCGCTCGTTCCGAATCGTGCTCCCGCTGCAGCGCTGGCCTCATTTCCGGGTTTCCGCTCGTTCCGAATCGTGCTCCCGCTGCAGCGTTGGCGTCATTATTTCCAGTGCCATGCCACGTCATGCAATGCAATGTTGTTTGGTGTTCCGCTGTGCGATACCATGCCTTCAGCTGAAATTATAGGATATATAGTTCTTGACTACGCAGTGCCACGCCATGCTATGCCGTGCTACGCTTTGATCTTCAACGCCATGCTATGCCTTTGTGATGCAACTCTTCACTACGCAACGCCACGCCATGCTATGACATACTACGCTCTGCCGTGCTTCTCTACGCCCTGTCATGCTGTGCTCTACGATGCATCGCTCACCCTCACGGGATCATTGCCTTGCTCGACATCCGACTGTGCGAATAGAGGGGAGATCTAAGCCATGATAAGGCATGGGAGGGAAGGGTAGGACGTCAGATGTGACGCGAGCGCACCTAGCTTGCCTACCCCCCTCTGCGCGTGGCCCACCTTCACTGCCCCGATGAACGCGTCTTGAATCGCAACACGTACCGTGCTCAAGACGTCCGTGTTGACACGTTGCGTGGTGGCTCACCGTGTAGGCCCACGTTTTGTCTAACGCACCGCGCCAGATCCACTTGTTCAGTCTGCGTGTTGAGCTCCGCATCAACACGCTACGGGTTGCGTGTTTGGGGTACCGGGGCAGCTAAACACTTGGAGCCGCTCCGCCGACGTCCCACGTATGGATGTGCGAATGTATACACGCCGGTCGTTGAGAGTAGTTATCTCTGGATTCCCGTAGGCATTTCTGGATTCCCAGATCCCAATCTAACTGAAGCACCTTCCTACGTCAAGCGTCGGCATGCTCCGATTGTGCTCTGTTGTTCTCTGGGAGGGCCTGAACCCCCAATCTACTTTATCCGCCTCCCTGCTTCATGCCTTTACCAGGTGTATTACCGATCTCAACCACTTTTGGCTGGCGACGTGTTTCGGACTCTAGGTCCTCTTCTGGTTCAAAAGGCTGCGGTGTCCCACGCGCGTGCCGTGCAACGCGCGAGCAAGGCAGCAAGAGGTCAAGAGGCCTGAACCCCCAATCTACTTTATCCGCCTTCCTGCTTCACGCCTTTACCGGTTTCTTCCCGCCGGCGTGTGCACAGACCCGCTCGCGTCGTAAACGAAACGGCCGACGGCTTGTTTTAAGTCGGGCCTGTCCCTCTGCAGGAGGAATATCCAAAAAATAGTCAAAGAAATAGCATGAGGACGATTGTTCTAGCACTTTGTTGACAATGTTGGTTTATTGTTTGACTATTTATGATTTTTCGTACAGTAGGAGGACAGGCACGACTTAAGGCTTGCTACGGCTTTGCAGCCTCCGGGGGCCTCTGCCGAGCCCCGGGGCTGGACAGCAGCCCGGGGCGAAGGGCTGGCCCCGGGGGACGGCTGCAGGCCCGTGAGGCTGCGCGCCGTTCAGAGATCCTGCCTTCGGGGGTGGGCACCCCAGGCCGCCTCGCGCTGTGAAAAAATCACGACGGGAGGTTTTTCGTTATTCTCGGCCTCCGGGGGCCCTTCCCTGGCCTCGGGGCCGTCAAAACACGGCTCAGGACGAAGAACTGGTCCCGGGGAAGGGGTCCAGACTTCTGGGGGTCGACGTTGTGAAAAAATCACGACGTCGGGGGTCTGGGACGGCAGGCTGGTGACCTGTCCCTCTACAGGAGGAACACGCAAAAATAGTCAAAAAATTGTCTGGGGACTAGTTTTTGAGTTTCTTTTTTTGGCCACGTTTTAGCACTTTTGGACTATTCTTAATTTTGTCCTCGAAAATCGGCCTGTAAGGGACAGGCCCGACCTAAAAGCGGCTGGTGTCGTGTCGACGCGGCGATCACCGCGGGGGCCTTCAGGCTTGAACGCAGCCCGTGGCCCACTCGAGTAAGCCGGAACTCGGGTTTGCCAACATTTTTTTTGACGAGCGCGTCCTGGGTTCTGACGGCCCAGTTTTCGTGGGACGTCTGCAGCGTCAGCTCGCGTCAGATTGCAGACTGGGCCTCTGCATGTTTTATGATGGCCACCATCAGATCAACCCGAGTCCCCCACACCCGAGTCTTACGTCTCCCCAGAATTGTTCCAGCTTCTCGTAGTTGAGCATCGTTTATCCGATCCCTATCCCCAGCGGCGTGGCCTGGGCCCCCACTGGCCGATTTCTACCCCCCTGATGGGGATATGGGCCGTTCCCTCCGGGCTTCGAGGGGTGTATCCCCAACTTGAGGGGTAAGTTGGTGGGCTCTCGAAGGGGATGGGGATGGGGATGGGGGTCGGTTAAACGATACCGAGTAGTGCAGGGAGGCGATCTCGAGATTCACGGGGGTGGGGGCCGGCACGCAGCAGCGCCCTGGGGCTGCGGATGATTGACGGCTTCGGGGTGCCTGCCCTGCTCGTGGGCGCTGCCCTGCTCATTTGTCGACTAGACGTAAGAGTGGCCTTTCGCCGGAGTGACCTTTGCTGCGGGCCAAACGAGGTTTCAGCGATCGCCGAACGCGAGGCGGCAGTGGCGTCTCGCGCGCTTGTGTTTGGCCCCCCGCGGCTCCCCAAAAGCCGCGCACCAAAGGTCACTCTTGCCCGGGGTCACTCTTGCGTGTCGCCGCATCTGAGGTCGTTGGAGCCCGTTTCTTTATTGCTTGGGGCATGACGGGCGTCATGGCCCCCGCTCCCCCCCCCCCCCTATGACGTAACGCTCCCGCCCCCAGTGCGCTCCGGGCACTGCCGCCGTGCGCATTGGGATCCGCGCACGTGTCCGCGTAGGAATCCGCATAGGTGTCTGGTCCGCAGGCGTCATCGTCGTCGTCGTCGTCGTCGTCGTCGTCCTCGTCGTCGTCGTCGTCGTCGTCGTCGTCGTCGCTCGTGGTTCGTCGCTCGTCGCTCATCGTCGTCGTGCGCGCGGTCGCGGCTGGAACCTGTTTTTACTTCCGGGCCGATGACGGCACTCATCTGGGGGGGAGGGGGTCGATGTCGTCACGTTTCGCGCCGGCGGCGTCTGGGAATGCTTAGGAATGACGGAGGACGGGTAGCACGAACATGTAGGTGGCGATATGCACCACAACGCTTGTGTACATCACAGTGCCCGCGTGCACCACAGCGCCTGCGTACACCACGCCGCCGATGTACAGCACAGCAGCCGCGTGCAGCACAGCGTCAGTTTGTGCCACCGTGCCTGCGGGCACAGCAGCTCCTGTGTACACCACAGCGCCTCCGTACACCACATCAGCCGTGCGCAACACAGCACCAGTGTACACCACAATGCCTGCGTGCATTGCAGTGCCTGTGTACGCCACGGCGCCTGTGTGCACCACATCAGCCGTGTGCAACACAGCACCATTGTTGTGTATAGAATGTCAGAAGGAAGCCTTGTGACAAGATGGAGCGCATGTGGGTTCCAGAGAAACCAATCTAAAACAAATCCTCATGGACAAAGTAGCGCCGCCGGAATCTACGAGTCCTCCCGAGTCCGCCCGCATCACCCTAACTCCCATTTGCGTCCAGGAGGCTCCAGCTAAACTGGCCGTCCAACAACCAAGTGGGCCGATTCAATCGACCATTTTGCGGTGCACACTGAGATGCGCACGTGCGTTGCAACGCCAAACCGCACGACAGGGGGTAAGAAGGAGGAAAAAGAGGAGGAGGAGGAGGAAGAGGAGGAGGAAGAGGAGGAGGAGGAGGAGGTGGAGGAGGAGGGAGGAGGGAAAAACGTCGCATCCGATTGTCAAAACTTTCCTGGTGTGGCGTTTAGTTGTCCGCAGCAGATCCTGACGTACATGCTCCGTTTACCTGTCATATGCACGCAGGCGCTGTGGTGTACACCAGCGCTGCGTTGCACGCGGATGCTGTGGTGTAGACAGGCGCTGTGGCGTGCATAGGCGCTGCGGTGCACGCAAGCACTGTGCTGTACACAGGCGTTGTGTTGCGCATGTCACATGGCTGCTGCGGTGTATGTACACTGGCGCTGTAGTGCTCCCAAGTATTGTGGTATACGCGGGCGGTGCGTTGCACGCGGCTGTTGCGGTGTACGCAGGCGCTATGGTGCACACGCGCGGTGTGGTGCACGCGAGCGTTGTGGTGTACACAGGCGTAATGGGCAGATCCCCACTTACATGCTGCTCGCGTCGTCGTCGTCGCTCGTCGCTCGTCGCTCGTCGCGTCGTGCGCGCGGGCGCGGCTGTGGTGCTGGAGCCACACGGCGGGGGGGGGCGTCACGTCATACCCCCCCGCCCTCCCCCCCTCCCCCCCATGACGCCCGTCATCGCCGAACATAAAGAAACGCGCTCTTGGTTTGGATCGTCCTCTCCGGAGTCTGGCCTCGGCTGGCCCAGCAACATGCAGCCGCTTGTTGATCTGAAGTCGGCCATGTCCCTCTACAGGAGGAACGTTCCAAAATAGTTGTTTTGTTAAAAAATGTCAGGGGGGCGATGTTTCGATAATGTTTGGACTATGTTCAATGTTTGTTGGTTATGTCTTATTTTTCTTAAACATTGCCTGTAGGAGGACATGCCCGACCTAATGTTAATCGTTATCACACCGAACTGCTCTGCATCGCCGTCCTATAGTATTCCTAGCAGCCCATCCAGAAACGATGGCCTGGCGAACCCGGGAGAAGGGAGGCGGCCAGAAATATTGAACCAGGAGACTTCTGGTGGCCTCTGGGATTGCCTCTTGAAGCAACCTTGGAGGTCTCTTGGAGTCTGGTTGGGAATATGGCCTTTGGGGGCCATTCTTGGGGCCATCTGGGAGGCCATCTATCCAAAACAAGGGGGCCCTAAACAAGCCCCCCTGTTTCAAAACAGACCATGTGCCTGTTGGGTCCTCTTGGGACGCTCCTGGGGGCGCTCCAGGAGAATGTTCGGGCCCGCTTTTGAGCGCTTGTTGGCCTCCCTTGTGGCTCTCCCAGGCGACCTTGGAGCCATCCTGAGGCCTCAGAAGCCCACCCGTAACGCAAAAGCGAAAAGGCAAAAAGTTGTATAACCAGATAATGTGTGTATGACTTTGGCCTCTTGGGGGTATTCTCGAAAGGCGCTGTGACAATTTGGAGTCGTATTGGGCCCGTTGGCTTTGTATGCGTTATTGTTAGGCTGTCTTGGAGAGCATCATGAGCGTCTTCGAGGTGTCCAAGATTAGAGTTGGAGGCTCCCAATGTCCAGGAGGTCCGCTGAGGAGCTTGCCCTGTAGCAGGATTTTGAGTCCCCGGGGCGGCGGAACGGGGGAGAGGGTCAGCCAAGCATGTCAAGTTCTTTCTCACCCCCAACAGACGGGGGCTCGTGCGGCGTCTGCAGCTTGCACGGTGGGCTTAACAACACTCATCCTCATCCTCCCCCAATCCTCCATCGACTTCTTCCGCTTCAAATTCCTGCTAATCTTGCTTCTGCTCGTCGTCTCCACCCGTCTCCGAGGCTGTCCGCGGTTCGGTCGGTGCGGTTGCTTTGTAGTCGATTGCGTTCGGTCGGTTCGGTTCGGTCGGTTGTTGTGTTGGTGCCGCGTCGTTGCCCCCTTCTAGGCTGCTCGCGGCCGGTCGGTGTCGGTCGGTTTCGGTATTGTTGTCGGTTCGATTGGGTTTCGTTTGTGTTTGCCTCGTGGACGGTCTTGGCCGATATGCCACCCTCCAAGATGTCTTAGAAACCCCCGTCGGCCCGCCACAAGGCCTCGGAGCCTGTTGCCGCCGAGTAAAACTCTCCGCCTCCTCGTCCTCATCCTGACTCTCCAGCGCTGCTGATGAGTTCCACTGATCTGCCTTGGTCTCAAGCCACGCTCCTTGAGATCATAGAAACGCGCATCGGCCCTCCAGAAGGCATCAGAGCTTGCTGGCGCCGAGCAGAACTCTCCACCTCCTCTCGAGGAAGAAAAAACTGTATAGAGATAAACGTTCGACGGCCCGCGTGGATTTCTCTGATCTGCTTTGGGCCCCCTGGGGCCGCTTCCAGCGCCGCCCCTGACGCGCTCCGCGCTCCGTGGAGATCCACCGCAGATCCAAGAAATCAGCGCGGACCTCCCGAAGTTTATGTTTTTGCAGTTTTGCTTTCGTCTACGTCTGGCGCCGGCGCTGCCGCACGCTAACTTGGTCACGCTAGAAGACGCAATGTAAGAATCGGTATCACACGCAGCCTCCCGCTTATGCCGTGGCGGAAAATGTGGAGGTGCATGGCCAGGGCACGCTGACCGTACGTCGACGCCCATCCTCGAAGAAGAAATGTTGCATACATAGGTTAGCCAGCGTGGACCCCAAACAGTGCGTTATTTTATTGTGGTGGTGCAAGCCACGCGGTGTAAGCGATGTAGTGAAAACTATGCCGCGTAAGCTAAGTATGCGGTGCGGGCTGATCAGGTGGAAACGATGGGGTGTAAGCTATGTCGTGCAAGCTAGGCGGTGTGAACTGAAGGGGCAAGCTTGTGGGCGTAAGCTGATGTCAGCTGGGTTGTGCAGTACATGCGGTGTGAGATCTCTGGTGCAAGCTGTGTGGGGCAAGCTGTGTGGTGAGAGCTGTGCCGTGTGCATGCTCAGAGCATGGGCGGGGCGCCCACGAGGCGCCCACGAGGCGGCACGAGGCGGCGACGTGGAGCAACCTCGGCAGACCCTCCTACAGCGCACGGAGCGCCGCACGGGGCGCCTGCGAGCACGGGCGGCATCTCTGGCGAAGCCTCCGCACACACGCACACACACACACACACCAAAAGCGCGGGGCCCCCACGAGGCGCCCACGAGGCGGCAGCCTGGGCGCCCACGCGGCGGCAGCGGGCCGCCGCGTGGCGAAGCTTGGGAGTGTACCCCTCCGCTTCTGTGAGGAGCGAAGTAAGAAACCCGAAGTGTGAGCACTGTCGGAGGAATACAGGATCCGGCTTGAAGAAGGAACACCTACTTTTCAAAAGGGGCTCCGCTCTTGGTACTCCTCAGAAGGGGCTTCGTAGACTTACTTGGACAAAAAGGACTTCGTTCCCTATTTCTCGCTCCTTCGGTCAGGCCGAATACTGTAAACTTCGGGAGGTCCGCGCGGATGTCCTTGTTCGGCGCCGGGCCCTTGTGGCGGCGATGCTGGCGCCGCCCCTGGCGCGCTCCGCGCGCCAGGGAGGGGGATCCGGCGCGGATCGAAGAAATCCGCGCGGACCGTCGGAAGTGTATGTTGTTACGCAGTTGTTCCCCATAGCCTAAGATGGGTGTCTGGTGATCCCATATTCTACGATGGAGCTCTTCTTACTACTCAGACGCCCTCGACACACACACACACACACACACCGCACCTCTCTCTCCCCCCACTCCTCTTGCTCATTCAAAGCCCTCATATTTAGATCCACTTGCACTCAGACGCGGTCATACTCAAGCTCACACCCAGACTCATTCACATCCTCCTCTTCACTCAGGCCCCCTCAGACGAAAGACTCATTCATACTCAGACTCGCTCACACCCAGACCACTCACATCCTCCCCTTTCTCATTCAGACTCACTCATACCCAGAGTGCGACGATTTCTCGAGACACGCGCTAGCTTCAGCACTCCAAGGGGGAACCGCCAGGGGGTATTTCACAGGCCCGTTCGCGCCCAGATTGTAGGGGGTTCTCAGGCGGGTTGCTTGCTCGGTGGCTTGGACGTCGGCGCTTTCAGAGCAGAGTGTGAGGATGTCTCGAGCGAGGCGCTGGCTTAAGCACCCCAAGGGGGACCAGGGGATATTTCACGGGCCCGTTCGCGCCCAGAGTGTGGGGATGTCTCAGGCGGTTTGTTTGTTCAGTGGCTTGGAGGTCGGTAATTTCAGAACAGAATGTAAATATGTCTCGAGTGAGGCGCTGGCTTCAGCACCCCAAGGGGAGCCGCCAGAGGGTATTTCACGGGCCCACTCAGAGTGTGGGGATGTCTCGGGCAATTTGCTTGATTGGTGGCTTGCTTTCGAAGCAGAGTGTGAGAATGTATCCGGCGATTTGTTGGTTTCAGCATTCCAAGGGAGAGCCGCCAGGGGGTATTTCACGGGCCCCGTCGCGCCAAGATTGTAGGGGATGTGTCAGGTTGTGCGCGTGTTTGGTGTCTTCGACTTCGGTGTTTTTTTCCGAACGCGAGGATGTCTCGAGCGAGGCGCTGGCTTCAGCACCCCCGGCGGCCAGATCGCGGGAATGTATCGAGCGAGGCATTCGCTGTGCCACCTCCGACACGTGTCCAATCAGAGCCCCCGTGCTAAATTCGATGTACGAGGTGGTAGGGAGAAGGACGGCCGCCGTGACAGGGGGGGGAGGAGGGAGGAGGAAGCTGGAAGGAGGGAGAAGGGAGGAGAGTGGAAGAGAACGGAGGGAGCACGACGAGTAGCAAGAGGAAGGAGAGGGGAGGGGGCCTGCTCACCGCCTCTCTGTCCCGTGAGTTGCGGCCGTTGCTGCCCCTCATTGCCGCCGCCGTCGTCGTCGTCGTCGTCGTCGTCGTCCACTCCGACTCGCTCTCACACTCAGACGCTCACGGCCAGACACTCACGGCGGGACGTGCAAAGAAATGGCATGCACGCATCGGGATCTCCGCGTCGAGTGATTACCCTCCACGCCGCCGACTCACACCACAAGCCTGCCCCTCCCTCCACCCATCCTCTTCCTCGGTCAGGCTCAGTCATGATTCAAAAATCACTCGCACCCAGACTCAGTCATATTCACACCCATTCATATTCAGATTCGCTCACACCCAGACTCGCTCACCTCCTCGTACCCACTCGGACTCACTCATGCACAAACTCACTCGCGTTCAGACTTACCCGTTCTCCGACTACTCACAGATAGGCCCAATCGCATTCAGGCCCAGTCATGTTCAGGCTCATGCATGCTCAATTTCATTCAATTCAGAGCCATTCGCACCCAGACTCGCACACGACCAGGCTCACTCGCACTTAGACTCGCAGTTAGGCTCGCGCTCACTCACCCTCTGTGGCAGCCGCCACGGGGTGCTTCACGGGCCCGTTCGCGGCCAGACTGCGGGGACGCCTCACGCCGTTTGTTTGTTCGGTGGGTTGGATTTGTTTGCTTTCGGGGCAGACTGCGATGATGTCTCGAGCAACTTGCTAGCCCCAAGGGGGAGCCGCCAGAGGCTATTTCACGGGCCCGTTCGCGACCAGATTGTGGCGAGGTCTCCGGCAGCTTGACTGGCAGCTTGGATTGGCTTGCTTTCGGTGCAGGGTGCGAGGATGTGTCCAGCGATTTGTTGGTTTCAGCACCCCAGCGGGGAGCCGCCAGGGGGTGTTTCACGGGCACGTTCGCGCCCAAGTTGTGGGGACGTCTCAGGCGGTTTGCTTGCTCGGTGGCTTGGACGTTGGTGCGTTCAGAACAGAGTGTGAACATGTCTCAAGCGAGGCGCTGGTTTCAGCACCCCATGGGACAGCAGTCAGGGGGTATTTCAGAGACCCGCTCGCGCCCAGGTTGTGGAGATATCTCAGGCGGTTTGCCTGTTTGGTGGCCCAGACTCGTCTGCGTTCAGATCAGAGTGTGAGAATACCTCAAGCCACTCATCCGTTTCAGCACCCCAGGCGGCCGCACCTGTCCATTCAAAGCCCCATATGATAATTCCTATGTAGGGGCAAGGACGGTCGCCAGGACGGAGTAGGAAGTAGGACACAGGAAGAGGGAGAAGGGAGGAGAGTGGAAGTGAAGGAAGGGGATACGACGAGTAGCGATGGGAAGGAGAGGGAATGGGCTTGCTCACCGTCCATCTTGTACGTCTGTGAGTTATCGTCGTCGCTGTCCCTCATCGTAGCCGCCGCTGCCATCGTCGTCGTCGTCGCCGTCGTCGTCGTCGCACTCGTCGTCGCACTCGTCGTCCACTCGGACTCGTTCTGAAACCCCGACGCTCACGGCCAGACGCTCACACTGGGACGTGCCAGGAAATGAGATGCTCACGGTCCGACCTCTGCGTCGAATAATTGTTCCTCCAGGTCCTGAGGAGGAGGAGGAGGAGGCGGAGGAGCATTCGCATGGCCAGGATCAGGGTCTATGGCATCGAGGATGCCTACGGCGAGCCACCGCCGCCCCCTCGTCTTTCTGGAAACGCCCGTGCTGCCAAACGTTGGGCCGCAGTCTTGCCAATGTAGTGGGCCACGTGCTCCCCCAGCTGCTGCGGAAAGGCCCTTGGGGGAAACATTTGCGGAAAGAAATGGAAGGAGGAGAGGGAGGAGGAGGGAGGAGGAGGGAGGAGGGAGGAGGAGGAGGAGGAGGAGGAGGAGGAGGAGGGAGGAGGGAGGAGGAGGAGGAGGAGGAGGAGGAGGAGGAGGAGGGAGGAGGAGGGAGGAGGAGGAGGAGGGGAGGAGGAGGAGGAGGAAAAGTCGGCCTTCGAGGCCACTCAGGGCCTGCCTCGCTGCCGTGGGAGGTCTGCGGGACCGTCCTGCGACCCCGCCGTCGAGGAGCCCACGTCGGCCCCCCCCTCGGGCCCTCCTGGCCCCGTCCTGGGGGCTCGCGCGGTGGAGCGACTGCTGCGGGCGCCGCTCTGCCGCTGCCGCCTGCGGGCAGGCTCGGGGCGGGCCGAGGGACCCCCTGCGCGGCCGGACTGCGGGAGGGCCGCCTCCCGCAGGGCCGCGGCCGCCTCGGTGGCGGTCTGCGGCGGGCGGCCGTGCGGAGAGCTCGCAGCAGCTGCTCCGCTTCAGGCCGCCGCCGTCTCCGCCCCAGGGCCACCCCCCTTCTCGGGCTCGCGCCCGCGCTCGGCGCGGCGTGGGCCAGGCGCCCCGGCCTGCCGCAGCCGCTCGGCCTCTGCGCCGTCGTCGGCGGTCTGCCGGGCGTCCGCGCCGCCCGTGCGCCCTGCCCGTGATGGCCGCTGCTTGCTGCCACGGAGGGGCCGTGGGGACCCCCAGCGGCCTCGGGCACCCGAAGCACGGCTCGCGGCCCCGCTGGTAGCCATGTTGCTCGACCGTGTGCTGCGCCAGGAGCTCACGAGGAATCGAAGGGTAGAGCCTGCCGCGGGGCGCGCCGCGGTAGACTTCAGCATGGAGCAGGCCAGGCGAGTGCGAACGCTGCAGCGCGTCGGCGGCCTCCATGTGTTGTCACAAACAGCAGGTACACTCCAGCCAAAATGGCCACGGCGGTAAGAAGAAGAAGAAGTGGACGAGGCAGAGGAGGAGAAGGGCGAAGAGGACGAGGAGGAGGAAGAAGAAAAAGCAGGGGGGGAGGAGGAGGAGGAGAAGGAGGAGGAGGAGCAGCAGCAGCAGCAGCAATGGCCGACCCAGGCATCCGGTGCCATGATTTTTTCATTGCGGAATCCCTGGAAGTCCTGACCCTCTCCGTAAGGCCAGCTTGTCGTCCTGAGTCGCTGTTTGGTAGTCTCGGGGCCCAGCGAGGGCTCGCAGAAGCCGAAAAGGACGAAAGAACTCCGTCCTGGGTTTTGCCCAGACTCGTTGGATGTCTGGGGAGGGGGAGCCGAGCCTTGAGATCCGACGCTGCGAAAAAGACAGCATCGTGAGGAATGACACCCCGAGCCATAAACCTCATCCTTCTGCAGCACGTGTTGTCAAGCCCCATCGATCTGTGGGGGTCTGATCAGCTGTAAGTGGATAAGTCACGCAAGGTTCGCCCGTCGTTCGTCCGCCGTACGGTGATTGTTGGTAAGTTATCCAGGTTCAAGCTGTCGCTTGTCGCCGCCACCACTTCACTTGGGGGCGTGCCTTTCGTCGTTCCTCGAAGTCCACCACTCTGGGCCCGTTCGTTCCGCCCTGTGTCGTCCCTGGGTCCAATCGGACTCCATCATAACCTTACTAGGATTCCAACGGGATCCTCTTGGGAGTCCAGTCGGATGCAATTTCTATCTTATTTCAGGAGCCCAAACTGTTCCAATCACGTCCCAAGAGGATTTCAATGAGATCCCAATCGGCCCACCATCGGATTCCAATGACTATCCGATAGAATCCTGCTAGGGTCCCAGTTGTATTTGCTTGGCGGGAGGTGGTTTGTGCGGGTCCATTGGTGTCGCCGTTGTTCGATGCCACTATGTAATGGGTATGCAGAAGTTTGGTGTCCGTCGCACTATCCTGGAATATGGGCTAGATATGTTTTTAATGTTATTAAAGGGGGCGATACGCAGTTCAAAACGGCAAGTGAATCCATAGTCCGCGGATGTTCGTCCACCATGGCAGAGCAAGGGGCTTGGATTGAGGCAGTTGTTTGTCTGCCGTTCGCTGAAAGCGCTTTACACAGTTGCAGACGCTCGTCGTGCGTCTGTCCTGGGGGTATGTCCATGATTGCACAGCTGTCTGCCGGCCCCTCAGAGACTCAACTGCTATCATGGGGGAGATCGTTTGTCGCCTCTCCCGCGTTGTGACTTACATGTGGAGGATGCACCCCCCCTCCAGGTTCCTTCCTCGGGCACGCCTTGGCGAGCATCGCAAGAGTCCTGGCTTGACACCGCCATCAGGGCGCTGCTTGAGGCGTTTCCTCCTCCTCCTCCTCCTCCCCTTGTCCTCTTCTTCGT
>CAUYUJ010014390.1:0-15000 GCA_963575745.1 Prorocentrum cordatum | reverse complement strand
CCCCCCTCCCCCTCCCCCCCCCCCCCCCCTCCTCCTCCACGCAGCTGAGGCCCGACGAAAGCTCGAGAGGCCCTTCCAGTGGGTGTCGCGCTGCTGCCACGACCCGAGGGGGGGGCACTCCCGGCAGCACCCGCGAGAGAGAGGGAGCAGGGCAGCGCACGGCGCGGCGGCGGGCCCCGGCGGGCGCAGCCACATTGGGGCGGCTCGAGCGCAGAGGGCCCGCCGCGCGTCGCCGCCCGGCCGCTCCCCCCGCGGGCACCAAGGCGGGCCGAGGGCTCGGGTCGACCGCACGCATCGGGAGGATTGGAAACGGGGACGGAAAGCAGTTCCTGTCGGCATCGCTTAACCCATCCCCAACCCCATCCCCATCCCCTTCGAGACCCCCACCAAATTGCCACCCCAGTTGGGGATATGTTTCGAAACCCGAGGGGAGACCTATATCCCCATCTAGGGGGGCAAGTCGGGCGTGTCCCTCTACAGGGGGAAAATTCAAAAATGATCAAAAAAAGAATATGGAAACAATTGTTCTTCAATGGTTGGCTAGTTTTGAATATTTGTGAGTATTTGTTCTTCGTCCAGAATCCCCCTGTAGGGGGACACGTCCGACTTACGACTACACGTACCGGGACGATCGAAATGGGTGCGGGAAGCAGTGCTTGTTCATTTTGAGTAGCAGTCCTTGATCATTTTGAACAGGATTCGCTGTCCAAGCCGCCGCGGACGTTGTTCTTTGAAGGCAAAAACTGCTTACCCAACAGCGGCCGCTGTCGGTTTTGGACAACATTTGTTGTTCGGCATTGTACCCATTTTTGTCCGTACCCATTCTGGGCGTCCAAAACGTAAGGGTGACCCTTCGCCAGAGCGACTTTTGGTGCGGGCCCACTGGGGTCCCTCGACCGCCGAACGCGATGCGGCAGCAGCGTCTTTCGAAGCCTCCTAGACGGGGTCGGAGCAGGTGGGGTTGGAGGATCGCGCCGCACCGCCGATGCATCGCCGATGCGGCTCGACGTGCAGCCCGATTTGCTCCACGTCGACGTCGCCGATGCATCGCCGACGTCGCCGACGTGGCAGCAGCGCCCTGCGCGCCGGCGGTCGGCCCCCCCCGCGGCCTCCACAAAAGGCCGCGCGCCAGAGGCCGCTCGTGCCTCGGGGCCACTCTTGGCGTGCCGCCGCTCGGGGGGGCCCCCGCACGGCGCGGCGAGGGAGGAAGAGAAGCGGCCCAGACACGGAGGAGCGACGCCAGAAGGAGGAGGAGGAGGAGGAGGAGGAGGAGGGGGGGGAGGAGGAGGAGGAGGAGGAGGAGGAGGAGGAGGAGCCACGCCAAAACAAAGGAGTCGTCGTCTGTGCCGACCTCGGCGCGCAAAAGCTGGCCGAGCAGGCGCCCTCGCCTCCAGCGTGGCGTGCCGTGCCGGCGGCCCGCGTATAAGCCCTCGCGCAGGGTCGCTGCGTCCTCTCGCGTAGACCGACCGGTTCTGGATCGTCGCGCGAAGCAGCGCAGACGCCCAGGAAGATCCGGCCAGTGTGGGAGGTGGGCGGGAAGGCGGACATCCATTTTAGCTCGCTGAGGGGCAGCGAACGCGATCTGTGTTTCGGGGGCGACGGAGGAGGAGGTAATGCTCGTAGCGCAAGAGCAAACCTTAGCAGCCCAATCGTTGGTAAGAGCAAACCTACGGTCCAAACTTGTCGCGAATGGGTGTCGTAAGGATTGTTATTGACGGATCAAGCGCGCCTGCTGAGCGTATTGGGATCTGGCCCTGGAAACAACGGTGCCCCCCAAGCGACCTCCAAGACATCCAGAGGCTGTGGACAATGTGGGAAATCCTGGGATTTGTGCCTGTGTTTGCCTGTGTGTGTGTGTCCCTGGGCCCCTTCAGGTGTGGCGACCACGCCGCGTGGATTCGGGCCGGAAGTGCTTCTCGGCCACGCGCAGAGGGGGTAGGGGTAAGTCGGGCGTGTCCGTCTACAGGGGGGAATATTCAAAAACAGTCTAAAAATAGTCTGGGCACGATTTTTAGAATATCTTCTGACTATTTGGGAATATGTTTTGACTACTTTTCCTTTTTCGCCCAAAATCCGCCTGTAGGGGGGCAGGCCCGACCTAAGGGTATGGGGGGGGCTGGGGAGGCTCCTCAGAAGCAGCCCCCTTCCGAGAAGCCTCCCCCCTCCCCCAATTGCCCCCCGTCTGCGCGCCGCCCCGGAAGTTCTCGGAAGCCCATATAATTGCCCCCCCCCCATGTCGGGAGTGGAACAGAAGGGGGGGATGACTAGGGGGGGGGGGGAGATCATGGCGGGGGCCACGAGGTCTCCCCCGATTGCACGGCGCCTCTCCTCATCTCAGTACGTCCCTGGCCCCCCCGCTGGGCCGCGCACATGCCGCCGGCCAGGATCTGCACCCCCCCCTCTTGGACACCCCCTTCTTGCCCCCTCCCCATGCGCGCCGCCCCCGAAGTCTTCGCACGTGTCCCTCGGCCCTCGGCGCTGCCCCCCCGCCGCGGGAGGCGCTCCGGCGGCGGCGCCTCGCCTGGAGAGCGCTCCGCAGGGGTGCCAAAGACCGCCCCGCACGGCCGCTCGAGGTGCCCGAGAGTCGGGGGCCCCAGAGGGCGTCGGCGACCACGCCGCGTGGGGGTCGCCGTGGGGGCCCGGAGTCGTCGCACGGTGTTGGGCTCCGGTGCGGTCTCCGAGGGCGCCTCGGGCTCGGCCTGGGCCTCCGGGGCTCGGGCCGAAGGAAAGGGGGGGGGGGATAGGGAACGGGGGCTTTTCGAAGTGTTGTTTCGAAAGGGTTTGGGTCGTTTTCGGGGGAAACTGGTCCCTCTCGAACCCTGGGGTGTCCAACCTCACCAGGCCCTGGGGCCATCGAGAAACCTCTCGGGATGAAAAACCATCGGCGACTATAAAAAGTATTGTTACGCCGGGATGTGCTGTGCGATCGGCACCGTTGGGGCTCTGGGAGCACGACACTGTCCTCGTGGGGCCTCCACTGGGAGCGGCGGAGAGCTCTGTCGAGGTCCTCGCCCGCCCCCCAGGGTGCCTCTCAGGAGGCCGGTTGCAAACCACACCCATTGCAAACCACACCCTTCGGATTTGCCGAAGCCAGTCACTGGGCTGGGGGTCCAGGTCGGACGTTTGCGTGCTTCGGCAGCGCGCAGGGAGATTACCGGAAGCCGCCGCGTTCGCGCGGAATGGCGCAGGAAAGCGGCAGATAAGCGACAGCTTCCTGCATCGATCCAGGAGCGCATTGAGAGCCCATCAGGGTGGCGCTGAGGGGGAGACCCTGACGTTGGGGCGTCATGTAAAGAGCCGCCACGGGCCCTGCTGCTCCACTCTCGGGCCCCAGGATCGCAAGAACGAGGCAAGGAGACGGGGTCGGGCATTCCAGCCGCGTTCGTCCCCAATCACTGCATTGCTTGCACTGAGAGGGTCCTAGCGGAGATTGAAAGATTTGGCGGAAGTACAGCGCTTGCACTGAAAGGGTCCTAGCGGAGATTGGAAAATGTTGCGAAAGTATTGTGCTTGCACTGACAGGGTCCTAGCGGAGATTGAAACATTTGGCGAAAGCACCGAGCCGATTTCGGCATGCGGCTGGGATCCCGGATTCCCGGCTCCATGTTCCCAGGTTCCCAGTTGCTGGTTCCAGACCGATTTCGGTGAATGGCAGGGTTCCCAGGCTTCCGGATTCCTGGGTTTTTGGTCGATCTCCTGATCGATCGGTCTCACCATCGATCTCACTACCCACTTCTGTATTGATCTCACAATCTATCGCACTATAGATCGCACGGGCGATCTCACGATCGATCTCACTGAATCGACTTCACGATCGATCTCACGATCGACCTTACTATCGTCTTTAATTATTAACGATCCCACTAGCGGTGCCAATATCGATCTAACAATCGATCTCAATGTCCATATCATATCGCGAATTTCAAACCATCCACTGATTGGGGTTTCTCGCTGGTGTAATTGAAAGATTTCGCGAAAGTACCGTGCCGATTTCGGTAGGCGGCTGGACCCAGATTCCTGGCTCCGGGTTCTCAGATTCCCGTTTCAGGGTTCCGGGCCGATTTCGCTGGGCGGCGGGGTTCCCAGGTTTCCGGGTTTCTGGGTTCTTGGTCGATCTCCTGATCGGTCTCACCATCGATCTCACTACCCACTTCTGTATTGATCTCACAATCTATCGCACTATAGATCGCACGGGCGATCTCACGATCGATCTCACTGAATCGACTTCACGATCGGTCTCACGATCAAACTTACTATCGTCCTTACTATCGATGCCACTATCAGTCTCATTGTCGATCTCACAATCGATCTCAATGTCCGAGAGAGCGTGATCCACCGCCGCTTTACTGTGGAAAATTCCCCCCCTCTTCCTCCGGAGCCCGGGTGTCCCCCCTCCGAAAATCCCCCCCGCCTGGAACCCCCCCCCGCTTCCCCAGGCAAAACCCCCCCTTCTCACCAACCCCCCCCACCCCTCCGGAAAACCGAGGGGGTCACTACCAGTTCGACCCCCCCCCCCCCCCCCGAAAAACCGGAGGGGGTCACTACTGGTTCGAACCCCTCCCCCCCAGAAAACCAGACGGGGGTCACTACGAACCCCTCCCCCCCTCCATCCAGAAAGCCGGGGAGGGGTCACTACCGGTTCGACCCCCCGCCCTCTCGAAAACCGGGGGGGTCACTACCGGTTCGACCCCCCCCCCTCGAAAATTATCCTGGCGAAGGACCCAACCATATGCACTTGTGAACAACGCTTTGTGGGTGCCGCTTTCGGTGGGGCTCCCTATGGGGCCACGAAAGGCATGCCACGAAACGCTGTCCTGGGCGTACGGGACGCATGCGGGCGGTAGCACTGGGGCCTTTGGTGAAGCTCCCTATGGAGCCACGAAACGGCGTCCTGGGCGTACGGGACGCATGCGGGCGGTAGCACTGGGGCCTTCGGTGTGAGCTCCCTATGGGGCCACGAAACGCTGTCCTGGGCCCTCGGCAACGAAACGTGTGAGGGGTGTGCCGAAATGGGTGCGGTGCCGCCATGCCAACGCAGCCACTGGGGCTCTCGGTGGAGCTCCCTATGGGGCCACGAAACGTGTGAGGGGTGTGCCGAAATGGGTGCGGTGCCGCCATGCCAACGCAGCCACTGAGGCCCTCGGTGGAGCTCCTTATGGGGCCACGAAACGTGTGAGGGGTGTGCCGAAATGGGTGCGGTGCCGCCATGCCAACGCAGCCACTGGGGCCCTCGGTGGAGCTCCCTATGGGGCCACGAAACGTGTGAGGGGTGTGCCGAAATGGGTGCGGTGCCGCCATGCCAACGCAGCCACTGGGGCCCTCGGTGGAGCTCCCTATGGGGCCACGAAACGTGTGAGGGGTGTGCCGAAATGGGTGCGGTGCCGCCATGCCAACGCAGCCACTGGGGCCCTCGGTGGAGCTCCCTATGGGGCCACGAAGCGTGTGAGGGGTGTGCCGAAATGTGCCGCCATGCCAACGCAGCCACTGGGGCCCTCGGTGGAGCTCCCTATGGGGCCACGAAACGTGTGAGGGGTGTGCGAATGGGTGCGGTGCCGCCATGCCAACGCAGCCACTGGGGCCCTCGGTGGAGCTCCCTATGGGGCCACGAAACGTGTGAGAGGGTGTGCCGAAATGGGTGCGGTGCCGCCATGCCAACGCAGCCACTTTTCATTGGGGCCCGGGCCCGGGGTATGGGGCTCCCGAAACGTGAGGGGCCACGGTCCGCCATGCCAATGCAGTCGTGGAGCTCCCTATGGGCCACGAAACGTGTGAGGGGTGTGCTGTGATAGTGGGAGGAGGGAGGGGCAGAGGAGGGGGCACGGGAGGAAGGAAGGAGTGAACGCGGGGCGCTGTCTCGTCAAAACGAGGACCCAACACCACAGGACGGTTGGGAACAAGGAGGGGTCACTACCTGTTCGAACCCCTCCCTCCGCCCTCGAAAACTGGGGGAGGTCACTACCAGTTGGAACCCCTCCCCCCCCCCTCACCGCCAGCAAACGACTCCCGGTTCCCCCTACCACCGTCCGCACCACATCCCCCACTGCTGTCCCCAGCACCACTGTCCTCACCACCACTCCCCACCGTGTCCCCACCAGTGCCCCCACCACTGTCGCACTGTCCCCACTGTCCCCACCACTGTTCCCACCACGGTTCCACTCTCCCCACTTTCTCCACGGCCCCAACCACTGTCCCACTGTCCCCACTGTCCCACTGTCCCCGCCGCTGTCCCACTGAGTTCCCACTGTTCCCACCACTGTCCCCACTGTCCCCACCACTGTCCCTACTGTACCTCTGTCCCATTATCCCACCGCCGTCCTCGCCACCGCCCTCACCACTGTCCCACCACCACTGTACCCTCCACTGTCCCACTGTTTCCACCACATTCCCACTGTCCCCACACCACTGTCCCCACCACCACCGTCCCCACCACTGTCCCACTGTCCCCACTGTTCCCACCATTGTCCCCGCTGTCCCCACCAGTGCCCCCACCAGTGTCTCACTGTCCCCACTCTCCCCACCATTGTCCCACCACGGTCCCACTCTCCCCACTTTCCCCACGGTCCCCACCACTGTCCCGCTGTCCCCACTGTACCCACCACTGTCCCACTGTCCCCGCCGCTGTCCCACTGTGCTGTCCCACCGTCCCCACTGTCCCCATCACTGTCCCACTGTCCCCACTGTCCCCACCATTTCCCCACTGTACTACTGTCCCACCACTGTCCTCACCACCGCCTTCACCACTGTCCCCACCACTACCGTCCCCACCACTGTCCCACTGTCCCCACCACTGTCCCGCTGTCCCCTCACCACTGTCCCCACCACCACCGTCCCCACCACTGTCCGCACCACTGTCCCACTGTCCCCGCACCACTGTCCCCACCACCACCGGTCCCTCCACTGTCCCAGCATCCCCACCATTGTGGTGGTGGTGGAAAACAGGCCCATCTCACTAGGGTCAGGTGGGCGCAGGCGCTGGGCATCCCCGACGCGCGCGAGGGCGCGCCCGGCGCCCAAGGCCCGCCACCAGCGCTGCCCGCTGCGGGGTCGGCGGCGAGGCCCGCGCAGCACCGCACTGCGCCAGCAGTCGAGGATGTGCTGGCCCCTTGCGGTTTCGCCTCCGCCGAGGAGGCTCGAGTTCGTGGCCCCAGGGCCGTGGCCGAAAGAGCGGCGGGGGCCGCTCAGAGACGGGCGGCGGCCCCTGGCCCACGGGGCTGAGCTGGGGCCGAGGCTTCTGCTTTGGCCTCCTGCGGGAACCTCCTGGGCGCCGCGCGCGCGGCGCGGCGTCCTGCTGAATGTGCTGCAAGCCCCCCGGGATCCGAAGTGAGACAGAATACCCTCACCGTAGTGGTGCCCCGGAGGCGATGCCAACAGAGACGTCCGGCGCGGTTCTCGCCCCTTGTTCCCGCGCCCGCCGCTCCTCGGCACGCTCTCCTTCCGCCTAGTCGGGGGGCTCGACGCACCGATGACTCGGGGGCACCTTCTCGGGCTTCCAGGGGCCCGTCTCGTCGAGTAGGTGTTCGCCCCCCCCCACCACCCCACCCCTACCCCACCCCAGATTCAGACATCGGGCGCCTCGAAAAAATCGAGTCGCCTGGTTGGTCGCCATGGTTGGCCTCTGGAGGCTAGTTTCTGGCCTGGGGGCCGTCTTGAACGCCGCGAAGCCGAAACGATATCTTAAGTGTTTATGCTTATAAATATATATATATATATATATGGAAATATATCGGTATAAATATATATATATATATATATATATATATATATATGTGTATGCATGCATGCATATATGCATGCATGCACGCCCGCACGCACGCACGCACGCACGCACGCATGCATGCATACATACATACATACACACCTACACACAGACATACAAACATACATACATACATACATACATACGTACGTACGTACGTACGTACGTACATACATACATACATACATACATACTGACATACATGCATGCATGCATGCATACATACATACCTACATGTTTACATGCATACAAACAGACAAACAAACAAACAAACAAACAACACATATCTATATATCTATATATATACATGTATATATATATATATATATGTGGGCTCCGATAGGGAATTGGACGACGTTTGTCTCTGGGGGCCCTCTTAGGGAGGCCTCTTGACCCTGTCTTGTGGCGTCCTGGGTGCCGCTTCAGCCGTCTTCAGGCCATACTGGGCGTCTTGGACCGATCATTCGTCGATTCGGGACCCTCTTGGACCGTCTAGGGGGCCCCTTTGGGCGCTCTTGGCCTGTCACGGGGCCCTCTGGGGCCCAAAAAAGTCATGCCACAAGACTCGGCGCGCCCCAGAGGGCCCGCGGGAAGCCCTGGGAGATGTGGTACTTTGGGGTCTGGGCCCCTTTGAAGAGCCTTCAGGATTGAGGACCGAACGTTACGGGATTAGGCCAAGGACCTGAGGACATTCCATGTCGTGCTTCAGCGCACGGGCAGATTATGTTGTATGAAATCTTGACGTATGCTGTAACTGTTTTCCAGTCCCCTGGGGCCGTTTCCGGGCACCGGGGCCATCAAAAGAAAATCTCGGAAGGCACGCAGGCAGATGGTTGGCACGGTTTGCACCGGCACTGCCGCTTGTCGGGAGTTGCCAGAGTTGGCCCTGGCCCAAAGCGGCCCCAGCTACTGCAGAGACCAGATAGAACAGCCAAAAACACTCACACCTTGACGCCCCCAGCCAGCGGGTTGTGTGTGTGTGTGTGGGGGAGGGTCGCGGTTTTTGCGCCCACGATGGCTTTCCGCGCAGGGAGCGTGCGGTGCGTACGAGCATCGCGCAGAAGCCACAGGGTTGCCCTGCACGAGAAGCTTTCTTCAAGCAGATCAGCTGTCGGGGGGCGCACAGTAGGCTCACGTACCCAGGGTCGTCGATTCGGTACGCCTAAGCACTTCCCCGTTTCGTCGTTTGCGTCGGCCCCATGACCAGCCCGCAGCGAACTGTTGCACCACGCGCGGTGGGCAGAGAAGGCGCCGCTGCCAAAAGCGACGGCGTCATGAGCATCTCCGCGGGGAGCATCCCTTCCTCCGCAGCCAGTTTGGCCCAGCCCGTTCCGCATTGTTTTGCCTCCCTGGCGGTCGAGAAACTGGCCGTTAGGACCTGTCCGCGATGAGCAAGAGCGGAGTCGTCAAGTTTTTCAACGAGGAGAAGGGATACGGATTTCTCGTCCAGGATGACGGCATGCCAGACTTGTTCGCGCACCGCAACGATTGCGTTGGCAACATGTTGCAAGAGGGCGACAGGGTGACATATGACGAGGCTCAAAACGACCGCAACGGTAAACCTCAGGCCAAGAACGTGACGGGAGGCACTGGGGGGCCCAACATTGGTGGTGGCGGTGGTGGTGGCGGCAGGGGCAAGGGCGGCAAGGGCGGTAAGGGCGGCTTCGGCGGCGGCCCGGGGCCCATGATGGGCGGCGGAGGCTTCGGTGGATGCCCAGGCGGCGGCTTCGGTGGCGGGGTGAAGACTGGGATGGTGAAGCACTTCAACGACGAGAAGGGCTTCGGCTTCATCGTTCAGGACGACGGGTCGCCGGACATCTTCGCCCACAGGAACAACGTCAGCGGCAACGCCCTGCAGGAGGGCGACCGCGTGACCTACGAGGCGGGCGTGGACGACCGCAACGGCAAGCCCTGCGCGGTAAATATCTCTGGAGGCACTGGCAGCGGCGGGGGCGGCGGCAAGGGCGGCGGCAAGGGTGGCAGAGGCAAGGGCGGCGGCAAGGGCGGCGGCGGCAGGGGCGGCGGCGGAGGCGACTTCGGCAACCCGGGGGGCGACTACGGCTGCGGCGGCGGGGGCGGCTTCGGCGGCGGGGGCATGGGCATGGGCGGGCGCGGTGGCGACCTCGGTGGCATGCCCGATCCCTACGGCGGTGGCATGATGGGGCGCATGGGCGGCGGGATGCCCGATCCCTACGGGGCGCCGCGGGACCCCTACGCCGGCGGCGGCCCCGGCGGCTTCGGCGCCCCCCCGCAGCGCGGCTTCGGCGGCTGCCCGGGCGGGGCGCCGCCCCCCTACGGAGACGCGCCGTACGGGGCCCCCGGCCCGATGGGCGGCATGCCGTTCCCGCCCTATGGTGCCAGCATGCCCTACGGCGGCGGTGGCAAGGGTTAAGTCGGGCCTGTCCCTCTACAGGAGGAATATTCAAAAAGAGCAAAAAAATAGTCTGGGGACTATTGTTTGTATTTGTGCTCATTTTCAGCATGTTCTACTTATTTTTCAATCTTCGACCAAAATTCGCTTGTAGGAGGACATGTCCGACCGAAGGCCAGAGGATGGAGACCGAAGAAGAAAAGACTGCACAAGCAGAAACTTTTGGAGCTCCGCGCGGAGTTCTTGGATCGGCGTTGGGGGCCCCCTGGCAGCGCCTCCAGCGCCGCCCTTGGCGAGCTCCTCCGCGCGCCAGGGAGGGGGGTCCAGCCCGCGCCGAGAAATCCGCGCGGACCTCTGAAAGATGATGTTCACACAGCTTGGGGCTCCTCTAGCAGACCCTGAGATCCTGACGTTTCATTTTTTCGAGCGCGGCGGTTTAGCCTGGTTTCGGGCCCCGGGACCCTCGTAGATCGATCGGGCTCGAAAAATGGGACAGAAAGGCAGGGCCCAGAGTTCCAGACGTAAGTGTTGCATTCGTTTGCGACTTCGGATCTTAGCGAAGGCGCCGATGCCGCTACTAGTCCTGGAGATCCCTCACTGCCACGGCTGGATTCTCTCCTCGAAGCTCTGGTCGAAACGCACCTCGGGTGAGCTCTGGGGAGTAGCAGTATCGGTACCGTTTTGTTCCCCCAGGTGGCGGCTACAAGGGTGGTTTCTGAGAGCCACCGTGGCGGCCACCGGAAGGAGCGCCGCCACCGCACCTGTCCGCTGGAGCTCCTCCCAGGCCG
Organism: Prorocentrum cordatum; assembly: GCA_963575745.1. Taxonomy (NCBI): domain Eukaryota; class Dinophyceae; order Prorocentrales; family Prorocentraceae; genus Prorocentrum; species Prorocentrum cordatum. The sequence continues at coordinate 4,085 of CAUYUJ010014390.1, read as the reverse complement.
AGGGAATCGGTGCGGGCTGGCAAATAATCTAAAGGAGCCTGACCACTAGCATCGCTCCCACAGAGGCTGTCTCGAAGCACCATGCGCAGTGGTTTAGGGGAGTCGCTTTCAATTGATATCGGAGACACTGCACATCGCTGGCTACAGGTACATTCAACCCTCGCTGATGCGGCGCTGCTGAGCTGCATTCCAGTCGCCACCTCGTTTGGTTGCGTGCCAGCGGGTCGTAAAGGCCACAAGAAGTTCACGTCTCACTTACAGGGACAACTATACAGTACTGCGCATCCTGCATGCCACGTCGGCATAGACCTGCGGCACGTCCATACTGATTGGGGCCGCGTTTGCTCTGGGCTCCGGGGAGGGAGGACGCTGCAATGTTGCTATTTACGTACGTTGTTTTGCTACCTTGCGCGTGTGAGCCAATCATTGATTCTTGCGAGAACGACACCACTCGACCGTTGAATACACTCCCCTCTGCCTCTCATCCTCATGCCCATCATCCCCACCAAGTATTTTCGACGCTGTTGCTCCTCCACCTCCTGCTCATCCCCCTTACTCAAGGGGCTTATACCTTTCCACTGCCCCCACAGAGGAGGCGATGTTCGGCTTCCGATGTCGTATAGCTTTAAGTAAGGCCTGTCACTCCACAGGAGGAATGTTCAAAATAGTAAAGAAATAGTCTGGGGACGATGTGTTTAGTATGTTTGGGCATTCTTGAGCATTGTTTGACTATTCTTACTGTTCGTTCAAAATCCTCCTGTAGGGGGACACGCCCGACTTCAGTATAGCTGTTTGCCTCTTCTCGCCGTGTTGTTTGCATGGAATGTTACTGCTGATTTCTGCTCCTCTTCCTCCGCGTCTGCTGCGGGGCTTAGGGGTGGACCTCGGGTACGGCCTCGTGGGAGCCTTTGCAATGCTCCTGGGGGCCTTGGGGGAGCCCTCTGAGGGCTTTTGGCCCTGGCGAGTTCCACCTAGTGATAAGTCGGGCGTGTCCCTCTACAGGAGGAGCGTTCAAAAATAGTCAAAAAATATTCTGGGGACGATGTTTTGAGTAGTTTTTGACTATTTTCATATATTTGTTGACTGTTTTTATTTTTCGTCCAAAATCCGCCTGTAGGGGACATGTCCGACCTAAACCTAGTGGGCCCGTCTTGGGCCCTCTTGACGGCCTTCTGGCCGTCTTGGAGGCCCCGTGGGCCATCTTGGGGGGCTTCTTGGGCTGTCATGGGCTGGTCCGGGGGGTCCTCGCGGGACGCCTAAGTCAGGAGGGGGGAAAAAACACAGACACAATTAATCGTCGGCTCCCAGAAAATATGGGAAAACATGGGAAGTGGGGGGGAAGACAAAAACCCAGAAATTAAAAATATTGGGAATCCTGATATTTATGTCTACTTATTTGTGTGTCCCAGGGCCCCTTCACTAGGGCTCGCAGAAGCTGGAAAAGGCGGGAACGCTCACATGCACAAACCCAATCGGAACAGATCCATGATTGGCGACTTCTGACGCCTCTGCTGATCGTGGGGCCCTCTGGGGCGTCTTGGCTGCGTCTCGGGCCGTCTCGGGGCCGTCCTGGGTGCTCTTGCGGCCTCTCCGGCGCGTTGGTGCTCTTCTTGGGCAATCTCACGAGGAATCTTGAGCATTCCGCCCGCCACGGGTGGCGGATCGGGAGGCTCCGAGAGCCTCAGACGTGCCGTGGTGAGCTCGTCCACCATGCCCCCCCGGGAGGACGGTCAACCGTCTCACGCGTCTTCGCACCCCCGGGCAGGCGGGGCTCTCCGGATGACGTGTCCATCGTTCCTGCCTCCATGTCTCCATCATGTATCATTCCGTTGTCCTCCTGCCTCCCTCCTCCTTCTGCCGTCCTCTCCCTCTCTTTCCTCCTCAGCTTCCGCCCCTTTCATAACCCTCAGTAGTTCATCCTGCATTGTCCTCCGCATTATCCTCCTTACTTCTGCACCCTCCTGAACCATCGCCCATCAAATTCCACCCTCTTCCATGATCTACCTCCTCCCCCTCACCATTAACATCGTCATCGCCAGCATCAGCAGCGCACATACACTCAACCTGTGCTTTCGCACACCGAAGCAAATCATGATCGTGATGTTTCACATTACCCGTTGCGGAGTATGCGGCAGGACCCAGACGCAGCTCACATCACACGCGAGAAATCAGGATGGCACTCGAACGCTCCTTTTGCATGGCAGATCACATCGAAAGCCGACGTCGCGGCAACCGATCCTGGGAGATCTACTATCCGTATGGCTATGCAGGGCTCGCACGAACACTCCAGCAGGCAAAACAGACACGCGTGGCGCACCCCACAGAGCTCACACTGCGTGCGAGCTCGCGCTCCGAGGAGGCAGCTGTCTGAGCGCACGGGCACCTCGAGTTCCACAACCGCGTATGCGATGAGCCCACGCTCCCTTCGCAAATAAATACATACACCCAAGACAAAAAGTTTTGTCCACGCCCTTGCGATACAGTGCAAGCCCCCCATGCGCGGCGAGCGCCACGTTCACAGACATTCGGCGCTTCGATGTGATTGATGCTTAGTCTCAGAACCTTTCGACTCGGTACGGTCAAAATGGATACGGAACGGTTTTCCACGAAGACAGATAACAGTTGCCTTGAGCTCATGGCCCAAGACGGACCAGGATCAGGGCCGCGGTATCGGAAAGCACAGGCCAGGATGGAGTAGGGTTAATATCACATCGGGGATCACATATCAAGATTATTTGGGAGAGAGAAACAATGAACCCAGCGCGACCCCTCATTGGGGGACGCTTCCTAAGCGACAGTCTCTTGCATTGGTTCGCATGTCATTGCTTTGCGCTGCGCTTCAATCGCCTGTATTGCTTGGCATTGCTTGGCACTCCTTGGCGTTGCTTTTCGTTGCTCAGCGTTGCTTGGTATTGCTTGGCAATACTTGGCGTTGCTAGGCGTTGCTCGGCATCGCTTGGCATTGCTTGGCATTGCCGAGCAGTGACTGGCATTGTGGTGTTCTCGTCGTGGCGTTGCTTGGCATTGCTTGGCATTACCTCACATTGCTTGACATCGCTTGGCATTGCTCGGCATTGCTTTGCAATACCTGGCATCGCTTGGCGTTGTGTGGCATGTATGTGTATTGCTTGGCGTCACTTGGCATATATGTACATTGCTTGGCGTTGCTTGGTACTAGCTGGCATTGGTTAGCACTGCTTAACAATGCTTGGCGTTGCGTGGCAGTGCTTGGCAGTGCTTGATGAGCTTGGCATTGGTTAGCATTGCTCGACACTGTATGGCGTTGCTTGGTATTGGTTGGCCGAGGAACGCTACTGCAAAGAAACAATACCAAGCAACCCCGACGAACGCCACTGCATAGAAACAAGAAGGGAGCCCTGGGGAACGCTGGTTGGTGAGGCGTCGCGCCCGCCAGCTGTTCAAAAATAATAGTTCGAGTCAGCAACAAAATTACCCGAGGCGTACCCAACCCCTTCTTCACGCGAGGCGATGTATTTCTTCTTGCGTTGCCCTGCACTCCGCTGTGCTTCCCATGAGCCCACGAAAGTGGCGACAGTTGCGCAGTTCGCAGCCCCCGAGGGAGCCGCGAGGTCCCCAATGATCTGAGGTACCCTCACCTCCGCCGTGCCTCCCAGGCTCCCGAGTGCGCATTAATGGAGCCGCGAGGTCTCAAACGATCTGCGGTGCCCTCATCTCCGCCGTGCCTCCCAGGAGCCAACGAAAATGGCGACAGATGCGCAGTCCACGGCCCCCGAGGGAGCCGCCAGGTCCCAAATGATCTGCGCTTTCCTCACCTTCGCCGTGCCTTCTAGGAACCCGCGGAAGTGGCGGCAGGTGCGCAGTTCGCAGCCCCCGAGGGAGGCGCGAGGTCCCCAATGATCTGCGCTGTCCTCACCTCCGCCGTGTCTTCCAAGAGCCCACGGAAGTGGCGACAGGTGCGCAGTTCGCAGCCCCCGAGGGAGCCGCGAGGTCCCAAATGATCTGCGTTGCCCTCACCTCCGCCGTGCCTCCCAGGAGCCCACGAAAGTGGCGACAGGTGCGCAGTTCGCAGCCCCCCCGTGGGAAGAACAATGGAGGCCAGGAGG
>CAUYUJ010014389.1:386760-409998 GCA_963575745.1 Prorocentrum cordatum | reverse complement strand
GCGCGCGCCGGTCCTCACCCACAAGAATCGGGAGCGAACCATGACAGACACACAAAAACTCGGAGATCCGCGTGGGTTTCTCGGATCGGCGCTCGACGCCCCCCTCCCTGGCCCGCGGAGCCCGCCAGGGGCGGCGCCGGAGGCGCCGCCAAGGGGCCCCTGCGCCGATCCCAGAAATCCGCGCGGACCTCCGAGTTTTTATGTTTATGACATTTTTCGTTCCCCTACAAAAGGACCTCCGCCACAACCTCATGGAGAACGGGACCCAGAACCCAGGGGCCAAGGCTGTTCGGGATGTGCAGAAGGGCAGGCAAGCCCCAGGGCGCCACATGGTCTACGCGAGCTTGGCGGAAAAGGCTGAGATCATCAAGAAGCTACATGGCGAGATCGATGAGTGGAGCACGCGGTGGCACAAGCAGGGCAACTACGGCTCAGCCCGAGCTGCACCCGCAGCTCGGTCAAATGAGGGCGCGTCGAAAGAAAGGGGCCCAGGGCGCCCTCCAGGGCGCCGGCCCGAAGCGGCCAGAGGACCCGAGGGGGGAGGACCCGGCAACAGCCAAAAGAACAGAAGTGTCCAAGGGCCCGGAGACCGCATCTAGTTTACCTTCAGCGTCAAGGCCGAGGACTTCAACCCTGGCCTCGTGCGCGGCGCCACCATCCTGGACGTTTGGGAGGCCACCGACAGCGCCGAAAAGGCCACCGGCAGCGGCAAGAAGGCCACCCACGCTGAGAAGGCCACCACCACCGAGGAGGCCACCCACACCGAGAACGCCGCCACGTACACCGACAAGGCCACCTACAGTGCCGGGGAGGCCCTCTACACCGAGAAAGTCACCTACAGCTCCGAGAAGGTGGAGGCGACCGCGGCGACCGTGCGGGCAGCCGCTGGGCGCCGAGTTACCAGCGCTACCGCCGCCGCCGCCGAAAACGCCACCAACCACCTGGAGGACGACCCCAGGCCGAAGTACAACTACAAGCACAGGTCCGTCGACCCGGACATCAAACTACGCGTCGTCAAGTTCGCTGACAAGACCTCGAAACCGCAGGAGGTCACGCAGGCTAAGGACGACCCCGAGGACAAACACGCCCGCTACTGCGAGGACGCTGTCGCTGGGCAGGAAGCGAGGATGATCCACATTATGACTTCGGGGCACGACGTCGACGTAGCCCTGCACGAGACCGAAGGACCTCCTGGCCTACCAGTGCCAGATTCTGGTGGCGAATCTACCCCACTTGCCATTGTCGGGTGTACCTCTCCCCGCCAGCCCTGGCAGGCCTTCATCTAAGACCTCGAAGAGCGATTCGTGGAGGCAACCGACGAGTCCGAAGTGCAGATCGTCGTTGAGTCTCTAGACCCCGCCCAGGCACTGGGCGCGCAGCGGTACTTCGAATCGTTCTCACCGCACACCCAGAGACAGTGCGCCACCAGCTCTCTTTCGGCCCCCAGACGCGGACCACCTGCCCCGAGAAGTGGACCAACAGCGGCGGTTCCGCGAATCTGAGGTGGCCCCGCGGCGGCCGCGGCCCATGAGGGAGGGGCCGGGGGCCCCCCTGGCCCCGATGCCCATTGGGCCGCGAGGAGGAGCAGGGAGCCGCGGGGGAGGAGGGGGGCCCTCACCTCCGCTGGGTTTGTGGACCCCCCTCGTCGGACCACCAGCTGGCACCACCCCTCCGGCCCCTCGGCCTGCCCGCCCCCCGCCCTTCCCCTGGTGGCTCACCCTGGGGGGTCCGCGCGCTGCCGGGGCTGCGACCCTCCGCCGCGTCTGTCGTGTCCCTCCCTCGTTCGTTCGGTCCTTCGGTTCGCCTCCCCTTCTGGTCGTCTCCTCGTCCCGCTCGCCAGACCCGCCAGCGGCCGTCCAAGCCGTTTTCCCTGAGCCCCCCCTTTGCGCACCAGACGGTGTGGCGGGGGGGGGCGGCGGCTGCATCTGAGGGATCCTGTCGCCTTCAGTTTGTCAGGTCGTCAGGAGAAGGAGGAGGAGGAGGAGGAGGAGGAAAAGGAAAGGGAAAAGGAAAAGGAGGAGGAGGGTGAGAAGGATCAAGAGGGTGGGGCATGGGGGCAGGGGACAAGGGCGGCAAGGGGAAATGGGGCAACGGGGGAGGTGCCACCAGGAGGGGGAGGTAAGGCGCATCGGGGGGAGGGATGAGCAGGGGTGAGGGTCGGCCCCGAGGGTCCCTTCGGACGCCCCGGGAGGGGCCCTTGCCGCCCCCGGAGACTGGCCCACGAGGACCCCGCGTTCACGCTGAGCTTTCGGAGGTCCGCGCGGACTTCCAACAAGTTTCTGGCGATGCCATGTCTGCTCCCCCTGGAGGCCGCCGGCGCAGGGCCCGCGGCGAGCGAGGAGGTGGCCTGGCCGAGAAACCTCCGCGGGCGGAAGCAGCCCAGGTCGCCGACGGAGTGCTCTGTACCGTCCTGGCGCTTTTCCTCGACTTCTCGGCCTCTGGGGCCTGATCGCGGGCCCCGGGGCCACCAGAATCGGAACGGGAGCGGGAAGTTGCTGCCCCCCGACAAGGGGTCGGGACCTCCTGGTGCCACGATTGAAAAAGTCGTGCCGTCGGATGTCTGGGAGTGGGGATCTCAGGGAGACCCCCCTGCGGCTACGGCAGGTTCGTGTCGTGCCGACGCGGCGGCGACCCAAGCGCGGACGCTCAAGGTTGAACGCAGCTGGCTGGCTCAGGATCGGGTGATATCGGACGATTTGGCTTGTCGGAACGCCGCGATCGTTCGAGATTGAACGATCCACGCGGCGTCGGAAACCAACCCCAGGGTCATCACGACACGAACCTGCCGTACCACCACCGGGAGCTATTCGGACGCACCCCTATCGAGGATGGACGCCCCCCTATAAGAAGGACCACTCTGCGGGCTCGGGAGGGGCTCCCGCTTCTGGGTCGTTCCTCTGATCCACGTCGGGGAACCGATTCTCGTGACCGAGGCTCGTCGGGCTGTATCGCAAAGTGCGATATGCGATGAATAGCACAGGCCAGTATGATATGCACGTTGAACCTTAGTCACACCTGGTCCGATCCGATTAAACCCCAATCCCTTGCAGAGTTCGCCCATGGCCCCAGACCATTCACTGATCACCAGTGGAGGTCCCCGCCGAGCCATATCAGACAGGCCTAGGATGCTGATAGATCTCCCCAGTGCGTTCCTCAGCGCTCTCGTAGCGTTCCTGAGTTCTCTGGGACGGCCGCGGCAGCCGATGCATCCTCCAGACCCGCCTGCTCTCAGAGGTTCCGATGATGATGATGATGATGATGATGATGATGATGATGATGATGATGATGATGATGATGATGATGATGCTGATGATGATGATGATGGTGATGATGATGGTGATGGCGATGATGCAGCTGCTGATGATGATGATGATCATGATGATTCTGATGATGATGATGTTGATGATGATGATGATGATGATGATGATGATGATGATGATGATGATGATGATGATGATGATGATGGTGGCGATGGTGGTGGTGGTGGTGGTGATGATAATGACGACGACAATGATGACGATGACGATGATGCTGATGACGGTGATCATGATGACGATGACGATGATGATGGTGATGACGACGACAATGATGACGATGACAATTATGATGATGATGATGATGATGACGATGTCGATGACGATGACGATGATGACGATGATGATGAGGAGGAGGATGATGAGGATGAGGAGGATGAGGATGAGGATGAGGAGGATGAGGATGAGGATGAGGATGAGGATGAGGATGATGAGAATGAGGATGAGGATGACGATGACGATGATGATTATGATGATGATACTGGTGGTGATGACGATGATGAGCAGACCAGAGCAGCACCAGTGATCCGATGAAGTCAAGCGCCTTGAGACTACATCACCCTGAAGGCCCACAAGGAAAACAGACAACGGATCTGGCGTTCGAGAACCACATTTGGGGCCCGATAATATTTCGAGCCCTGCAGGGGGATTCCACTGGCAACAGCGAGATTCCCATGTGGGGACATCTCGGGGACTCGCCTATGCACTCTCTCGCAGAACAGGGCCGAGGACAGGCGACGAGAGAACTTACCCCAGCACAACCGCTTTCAGGATTCACGACGCGGGACAGCCCAGACGCCCGAAGGCCTCGACGACTCAACCACACGGCCTTCCCCCAGAGAGCTCTCGGCGAGCCGCAGCTGGCGAGGGGCCTCAGAAAGCGCCCGACACCTCTCCGCGCCAAGCGAAGCCTGAATGGGGGAGGTCCGAAACAAAAACTTCTACCCCCAGGGCTCCATTCGGGTACTCGAGGATCGGGGCGGGGGTCCGAGCCTGGAGTGCGAGGAGGGGTTCATCAGAGGGGTTGCCCTGGAGATAAAAGCTCCGCGGCACGGCGTGAGCCATTGATTGCTACAAGGCGGGCCCGAGCTGCGGGCCTACTCACAGCTCTTTGTCGTCCTCCCATGCTGCTCCCCCCTCGGATTCGTCCTTGAGGCCCAGCTGCAGCAGCAGCTTCGCGGCATCCCTCTCCAAGCCACCGCGTGGTGGCGACCCCGGCAGGCAGGTGACTTGCTGCTCTTTCTTCTCCTTGGAACCCGCGGCGACGATGGTCATCTGAATGGCTTCCACGAGAGTGTGTCGACAGTCCTCCCGTTTGTTCGCCTGTTTCTAGACTCCCAGCATGATCTGAAACTTGAGTATGCCCGGCTTCGTCGCCTTCCTGTCGAACCAGCAAGCCTTGCTGCGGAAGTGGCGGCAGTGCACCGCCAGGATGTCGAGCGCCGACGGCGCTAGGATTGTTTCCTTCAATATCGGGGGTGGACAGAACCCCCAACAGTGACACGTCGATTAGTGAATTGTCCGTTTTCGGTTTTCGTGAGGGCGCCGTGGCCGTTATTTTCCAGGCTTGCGCCCGCCAGGTTTGGGCCCGAAGTCGTTTTCACTAAACCACGTTTTACTAAAGGGAGGTTTGTCCATCCCCGACAATAGTCCTGAAACAGCTCTGTTGCTGCTGTCGGTGTGGTCTCCGCGCCCTCGGCGCATGCCCGCTTGATGAAAGCTTTGAGCACGTGAGGCCACGGAGGTCCATGCTTGTGCTCTTTCCCGTCAGCTTTGCAATTAACTTGAAGTTCGGCCTCAGCGCTCGCCGCCCAATTTGAATTTTGTATAGGGCGACGATAATCAACTCTAAACACTGAAGGGGGGGGGTCCCTTTATTATCATCGGCATGCGGTTATCGGCGTACGTGCGGCCCCTGTCCTGAAGTACTCTCGTGAAGGCAACCCCTGCGCCGACAGTGTAAGGCGTGTAGCAAGCGCCAGTCACCTCGGCCAGCTCGCGCGCTTCGGTGGGAGCGAGCTTCGTCAGCACCACGAGCAACGCCGCCAGCGCGCCGCCCTTGCCGCCCTTCTGCTTGTCCTTCGCCTCTTGGCCGATCGCTGCTAACAGTCGGGCCTGCTTGGCAGACTTCGAGTTGCTGGTGCTCGCCTCTGCCCCCTTGCGCTTCCCAACGGCCCAGCTGGGCTCGTCGAGCTCCATCACCCAACAGAAGCGGAATGTCTTCGAAATGAAGCCGCGTATGGGTATGAAGATCTCGTCCGGTTGGAACTTGAGCCTCGCAAAGGCGACAGTCGCAGGGCCCCTCCGAATCCTCTATCCCGGCTGAGCTGATACTGACAGAACCCCGAAGCGAACGAGTCCAGCACGTGGTTGTAAGCCGAGTTGCGACTCTGGAACTTGCTGCGGCAAACGAAGCACGAAGTCCCCTGGGTAGCTTCAGCGAGGAGCGTCTTGAAGCCATGAGCCGCACGAAGATGAACAAGCCATTGCGTTTTCGTCCGAAACCACTTGTTGCAGTCGTCTATCCCACAGTTGAAGGCCTCAGCGTGCCCAGCAGGTGCCTCTGGTGGTCCATGGGGGGCCTGAGGTCCAGATGGTGGAATGCAGACCGAGAGCCACGCGGCCCTGACAACCGCGAGGTCCAACTCCGTGAGCCAGTCCCTCAAGTCGCCCTCCTCGAGAAACGCCAGTGGGGCGCCAGACCAGGAACTCATATCCTCCTCTATGTCCGTGGAAGTCCTCCGAAGCGCTTCGGAGTCCCTGACATATTGAATGGCCCAGGGGTTCGCCGTCGGAGTGAGGTGAGGTGGCCCTCGGAGGTGAGCGTGCTAAGCCCGCGCTGTTTCTCGCTCTGCATGTCGCCGAAGAGGGGGGCCCACTCGCTCATGTGTACAGCTGGACTGCGAGCCCATTGTTGATGCCACCGGGGACGTCGGACACGAAACTCAACTTCGAGCGGGGGGGCCTTCCAGTACCTCAAGACAGCTTCCGAAGTGATAGAGCGCGCGTGGCCCCGCTCCCAAGAAATCGCCGCCCCCTCATCGCTTTGCGCCCGAAGAAGACAACCCTGGACGTGAGCTGGTCGATCTGGCTCGGGGTCGGCAGGACCGCCTCGCAAGCCGAACAGGCTGGACCCACAACCCGAGCCAGGAAGACGGCACGCCTCGCGGTGTAGGCGACGCGCTTAGAATACCAGTACTTCCCCATTGGATAGAATCCCGCCGAGATCGCAGCCATCCCGGACGTCAACTCAGCTCAAAAGGAACAGTAGCCCATGACCTGACCCCGAAGGTGGCGAGTGGAGTCGGCTGGGGCCCCTGCGAGTAGAACTTATTGTTCAATCAACCCCTCCTCGGACCACCACCAACCCCTCCTCGGACCACGGAGCGTAGTCGTTTGGTATGGCACCGTAGTTGCCACTGGGCCCACAGCAGATCCGCCTGCAGCTGTGCAGAAGCATCTCCATCGCAGTCGCAAGATGAGTCCATCTCGCCAAGTTGTCGGCGGAACGCCCGCTGCTGGTCGAGTAGTGGCTGGGTTGTTGCAGCCAGCGTGCGGCATCCAGTTCGGTACTCGGGCGCACTTGCAAAACACTTACTACTGCCAATCATCATCATAGCATTCATGAACAAAACACTCAGGCTTCGGTGTCTGTTCGTCCTGATGAATAGCCTCCCACACGGTAGCATGTTCGCGCATGTAGGTCTCTAATTCCATGAAGCTCGGCTCTGCCCTGGCCACTACGCAGGGCTTGCACGAGGGCCTCACAGTTCCAAGTGATGCTCCAAGGTACGCAGCCCAAACGCAGGTCCGCAGTCATGTCGCAGTGGCTGTGGGAGTCCGTACCTAGTGTGTGCAATCGAACAATGCAAGCAAGCGCGTGCTGGTACATGGTCTCGTGGCTGTCGTGTAGCAATGACTTGTAGATCTCTGCCGGGTTGTCGCAGCGGTCGGAAGTAATGTCTTCAAGCAATGTCTTGGGCATGAAGGCGAAGTCGATCTGCGAGGCATTGCCGAAAAAAGCGGGGCCATGTCCGACGTAGGTGTTGACTGCCACCAGGCCAAGTTCCTCCATCAGCGGGAGGATGCAGTCCGCACCGTAGCGCTGCTTGTCCTGGGCCGAGGGGCCGAAGACGACGTCGGACTGCGTGGGGCGCCAGGTGGTGTCACCGTCCAGCTGGTGGTAGCCGAGCCCCGAATTCAGGTCGACGCAGAGGATGGGCAGCACCTGCTTGGTGCTCAAGTATGGCAAGGAACGGAGCCACATCGTGAGGGCGCCGCACGTGCTGCGGTAGACGTCGGCACTGCCCTTCATTGGCGGCGGCGGGTAGTAGACGGAGCAGGCCTCAATGTCGTAGGCCGCGCATCGAGCACGCAATGCGAGTCCGCGTCCCGCGAGCGAGGCTGAGGGCACCCAACTGTGCGTCACGGAAGATTTCCTGACTTTGGCCCCAAGGATGAGATTGCAGTTTGTGTTTTTGTTCGTGTACGGACTTCGGGCCCACCCGCTCTCAAGACACCAATTGTGATCTCCAGCCTTGCGCCAGCGTGCTCCCCATGCTCTGCCGAACTCGTTCAAGCAGGCGAAATCGTACGCCTCGCATGCCTATCCGATCGAAGTGAGTCGCTCTCCGCTGGAAGCGCGCAGCGGGTTATACTGGAGCGCGCGCAGGCGTCGCCCAGAGACGAGCAGGAGCCAGCAGCCCACGCAAAAACATCTAGAGGCCATCATAATGACCGTAAGATGTGAAGGGGATGGCTCAGAGCGGAGGCATGTAGGATGTGGGGAGCTGGGCGCCTATCGCCGTCGGCATCGGTGTGAGTGCTACTGACCCAGATGCCTTGACGATGATGAGGAGGAGGAATATGAGGATGAGGATGGTGAGGATGATGAGGATGCTGATCATGAGAATGATGATGACGGCGAGGATGATGAGGATGAGGAGAAGGATTATCATGATGATGGGGGTGATGATGATGATGATGATGATGATGATGATGATGATGATGATGCTGATGATGATGATGGTGATAACGATGCTGCTGCTGCTGCTGATGATGATGATGGTGGTGGTGGGGATGAGGATGATGATGATGATGCTGCTGATGCTGATGATGATCGTGGTGATGGTGATGGTGCTGGGCGATGATGATGGTGACGACGACGACAACGACGACGAGGAGGAGGAGGAGGAGGAGGATGGTGGTGATGATGATCATGATGATGGTGGTGGTGATGGCGATGGTGATGACGATGATGTTGATGACGGTGGTGATGGTAATGATGATGACGATGATGACGATGGTGATCATGATGGTGGCGATTGTGTTGGTCATGATGCTGATTGTCATGATGATGACGATGATGGTGATTAAGACGATGATGCTGATCATGGTTACGATCATGATGCTGATGGTGGTGGTGACGGTCATGGTGATGGTGATGGTTATGATGTTGATGAATATGCTGATGCTGGTGTTGCTGGTGATCACGAAGATGTGGATAAGGTAGGGGATAAGCATGGTAATGATGATACTGATGATGATGGTGTCGATGGTGATGATGATGATGATGATGATGATCATGATGATCATGCTTATCATGATGATCCTGATGATCACGATGGTCATGGTGGTGATGATGGTGATGGTGATGATGATGGTGGTGGTGATGACTACGGTGATGAGGATGATGATGGTGATGATGATGACGATGATGATGATGATGGGGATGATGACTACGGTGAGCCTCGGCCACAACGGCACTCTCATCCTGCCGGTGGGAAACATAATCAATGACACGCCGCCGTTGGGAGCCTGCCAGCGCGTCACTGGCTCGTTTTGTCCGACGGCACGGTGCTCATTCTACAGCAGCACGGCGATGGGTTCCCGAAGGCGGCGTGTCATTGACACTGTTTGTTTCCTCCCGTTCCTGTCCTCGTCTTGCGGTGTGAGGAGCCGGGGCTCGACGAGTGGTACGAAGCGCCGGAGCCGTACAAGTGGGACGACTCCTCGGCGTCGGCATACTCGTGCGCGCCACGCGCGCCAGAGGGGCCCCGCCCGTCGTCCGCCGCCCGCAGAGAGCCCAACGCCTACTCCATGAGGTTCAACAGCGGGGAGCAAAGGAGCACCACTAGGTCCGCGCCAGGGGATCATACGCAGACCAGGTATATACACAGATGTATGTGCGTATATACGTACGTGTATATATGTACGTGTATGTATGTATGTATGTATGTATGTATGTATGTATGTATGTATGTATGTATGTATGTATGTATGTATGTATGTATGTATGTATGTATGTATGTGTGTGTGTATGTATGTATGTATGTATGTATGTAGGTATGTATGTATGTATGTATGTATGTATAAAACAAAAATACATACGTACGTACGTACGTACGACCTACATACAGACATACATATACACACACACACCTCGGAGTAGGCCGAGGGAGGGCCCGGAACTGGTACTCCTGGTTTGTATGGGGGTCTGGGTGGGCCTTGAGGGTTCCACGAGGGCCCAGAAGGAGTCTTGGACCCCCCAGAGGCCCCCAAGCTGGCCCAAGAGGCTCCCAAAGAGCCCCAGGTTGTCTGGAAGATGGCTGAAGAGGAGATGGCTTCCAGATGGGCCACGAGCGCTCGAAGACAGCCCAAGACTGCTTCTAGACGGCCACAAACACTTAAGATAAGATGGTCCAAGAGGCCGCCGAGAAGGCCCCCCAAGGGCAAACATCCAGTATTTCCATTGGAAAACATATATTTCCCGGATAATCGCTTTTCAGTCCTAACAGCGGCCGCGACGGCCCGAAAGGCTCCCCAAATCGGCACCAGACGGCACAAGAGGCCCCCAAGAGGGCCCCAAGACGGCCTGAAGAGAGATTCAAGCAGCACCAGCCCAAGAGAGTTCCCAGGGGCCCCGAGGGGGCCACCGGAAGATCTCTACATGGTCGGAGAGGGCCCCAAGACGGGCTCGGCTTCCCGTGACAGGCGAACAGGGACCTGGAACGCCGGAAACTGACCCCGAGGCCGCCGAGAAGGCCCCCCAAGAGCAAGATTCCAGCAGTTCCCATGGAAGGAACGTAGATGTTTGCGAAATTCTGGGTTTTTCAGTCCTGGCAGCGGCCACGTCGGCCCCAAAGGCTCCCCAAATCACACCAGACGGCCCAAGAGGCCCCCAAGAAGGCCCCAAGACGGCCTCAAGAGGGCGTCGAGCAGCACAAGAGAGCTCCGAAACAGCCCAAGAGAGTTCCCAGGGGTCCCGAGGGGGCCACCAGAGGATCCTTACATGGTCCCACGCGGGCTCAAGACGGGCTCAGCTCCCCATGACATGCCAAGAGGGACCTAGGACGGCCGAAATGGGCCGCCAGACGGGCCAACCAAGGCCCAAAGAGCTCCCTCAAGACGGTCCAAAAGGCCGCCAAGAAGGCCCCCCAAGGGCCGACATACAGCATTTCCCCTTGGAAAAAATTGTATATGTTTGGGGATTTCGGTTTTTACAGCGGCCACGTCGGCCCCAAAGGGTCCCAAAATCGGCCCCCGACGGCCCCAGAAGCCCCCAAGAGGGCTTCAAGACGGCCTGAAGAGAGATTCAAGCAGCACAAGAGAATTCCAAGACGGCCTAAGAGAGTACCCAGGGGGCCCGAGGGGGCCACCAGAGGATAACAAAGGCCCCAAAGGATTTCAAAGGAAGGCCCGGAGAGGCCCCAGAGACTCCCACAATGCTTCCAACAAAAGGCTCCCGATACGCGTTCCAGTAGGCCCCCATGAGCGTATGGGAGATCTCGTGCCTACGTCCTGTACGATCCATATCAGGGCTTCCCGAGGCTCCAGTGCGCCAGGAAGTCTCCAAAACACCCCGCACTCGCGGTCGAGGTCAGGAGTGTACCGCCATGGGCGGGAGGGTGGCATACGCACGTTGGGTAGGAGGCATCACACATACGTACATACATACGTACATGCATACATGCATGCATGCATGCATGCATACATACATACATACATGCATGCATACATACATACATACATCAATGCACACATACATACATACTTACATGCATACATGCATACATACACACATACATACATGCATACATGCATACATACATACATAATACATACATGCATACATACATACGTACGTACACACATACACACATACACACATACACACATACATATGCACATGCATGCACACCATACACATCATACACACCATACACACCATACACACATACATACATGCATACATACATACATACATACATACATGCATACATGCATGCATGTATACATACATATATATACACATACATACATACATACATACATACATACATACATACATACATACATACACACACATACATACATACATACCTACCTACATGCATACATACATACATGCATGCATGCATACATGCATGCATTCACACATGCATGCATACATACATACATACATGCATACATACATGTATACACATATATATACATGTATACACATATATATATACATATATATGTACATATATACATATATATGTGTATACATATATATATATATATATATATATATATATATATATATCGTATCGGAGTAGGCCTCGAGCGGGCCCGGGCCCAGGACCACAGGTACAAACGGGTGGCCAGGGGCTCCAGGGGCCCGCCCGTGGTGCCCCAAGTGGCCTCTTGGTCGCACGGAGGGCCCACAAATTGGTACGACGGTCTACCAGATTGTGTCTAGCACACCCCGAGAGCACCGAAAACGTTTTCTGAACGGACTCCGAAGGCTTCCAGGCTGCGCCAGGACGGCCCCGACAAGTACCCCGAGAGGCAAAAATCATTGATGTCGCTAGGGTTTTTCAATGTTTTCGGTGCTCTTTGTTTGTCCACATGTTGACACTCCACGATAGACCACGAGGCCTCCAGCACCGCCTCAGGACGTGCCCAACGGCGCCCAGGCCTCGGGGGGGCCTAGCAGGGCCCCATGACGCCCCCAGGGACGCCCAAGACGGCCCACCAGGCCCTCAAGACGGCTCCAAGATCTAAAGGGGGTTCATGAAGCGAGATTTCGAATCTTTCGCCTCAGGCAGCTCCCCGGAGGCAGTCCAGAATGCGCCAGGACGGCCTTGGGCAGCCTCCAGAGGGCGTCCGAGGCCACATCCGAGTGCCCCGAGAAGCAAAAATCATTATTTTCGATAGGGTTTCTCAATGTTTTCGGTGCCCTCTCGTTATTCACATTATTCACATCCTGACGCTCCACGACGGCCCACAAGGCCTCCGACACCGCCTCAGGACGGGCCCGGCGGCCCCCGAGAAGGCCCCGGGACGGCCAAGCAGGACCCCATGACGCCCCCAGGGGCACCCAAAACGGGCCTCGAGGCTTTCAAGACGGTCCCGAAATGACCTCACGAGGAACGGCATGAGCCGAAATTTCGAATTCTCCGCCTCATGAAGCTACCCAGAGGCCTCAAGAAGGCGCCAGGACGGCCCCGGGCAGGTTCCAGAGGGCGCCCGAGGCCCAAGACCACTGCCCCGAGAAGCAACAATCGTTAATTTCGCTAGGGCTTTCCACTGCTTTTGAGCTCCTCCACTCGTCAAGCCTCCGACAACCCACGACGGCCCAAGAGGCCTCCAGCACCGCTTTAAGGACGAGCCCAGAGGCGTCCAGGAGGACCCAGAACGGGCCAACAGAGCTCCCTTCACGGCCCCAGGGACGCCCGAGACGGCCTCCGAGGCCCTGAAGACGGCCCCAAGATGGCCTCAGGAGATCCAACGCATTGAAGAAATCAAGACGGCGGTTTTTCGCCAATTGCGGCCCTTAGCGGCCCTCGCTGGGCCTCGGGAGCGTGAAAAAACAACTCAGGATGAAAAACCGGTCTTGGGGAATGGGTCCACCTGAGGATTCCGAGGCCTTGAAGATGGTCCCAAGAAGATTGAACCGAAGTTTCGAGCCTTTCACCCAAAGATGTTCTCACGAGGCCCCAAGAAGGCTCCCAGATGCTGCCACGGGGCTCCAAGAGGACCACAAGAAGCCCCCACGACGCCCCGGAAGGCTCCCGAACCGGCCCCACGAGGCCAAACAACGGCCCCCATGAAGCCCCCGCGAGACTTTTTCGACACTACCATTCTCACTTCGCAGTTGCACCACCATGACAACATCTCCGAATGGCTCAGTCTGGCTGCCCTGCGGGCTTTGCAGCCTCTTTTGCGGTACCTAGCAGCCTCCACGAGCACCCCAATGTGGCCCCACACCATCACGTTCCCAGAGAGCCTTCCCAGAACATGATTGTCACCGCCACTCACTCTAGCAAGGAGGCCGACGAGAGGAGGACGTTTCGCCGGCGGAAGTGAAACGAGGAGGGCCGCTTCGTCGGCGGAAGATGGGCGAGAGTTGGTGGAAGTAGAGATCCTCCTCGGAAGTTTGCAAAGGTTTGAGTGAAGGGTTTATTGGATACAGCCATACACGAGCGATACCATACATAGATACATATATACATACATACATACATACATACATACATACATACATACATACATACATACATACATACATACATACATACATGCATGCATGCATGCATGCATGCATGCATGCATGCATGCATACATACATACATACATACATACATACATACATACATACATGCATACATGCATGCATGCATACATACATATATACATACAAACATACATACACATACATACACACGCACATACATACATACATACATACATACATACATACATACATACATACATACATACACACATACATACACACATACACACATACATACATACATACATACTTACATACATACATACATACACATACATACATACATACATGCATATATGCATACATGCATACATGCATACATGCATACATGCATACATGCATGCATGTATCAGACATGCATGCATGCATGCATACATGCATACATACACACATACATACATAAAAGTATGTTTAACACACGCATCTTATTGTACATAACAGTGTATGGTTGCATACAACACTATCCTAGGCCAGGGCCATGCTGTGCCCTGGTATAGTGTGCGTAGACCGCCCTGGCCTCGGCCAGCAGCGCCTGCACACCCAGGGCTCAGCACGGTCCTGGCCTGGCAGGGCGGTGATGTGGAGACCCCCATTGCTTGAGGAATATCTTCCGCACCCACCAGTTTGGAGATGGCCCCCCCAAGGACTTCGCGGTGCGCTGGACATGAGTATAATTGGCCCCTTGTTGACGAGAAGCGCGTGCCACACCCGACGCCCCATGAGACCCTCGGGGGAGCATACCTCCAAACCAGTGGATATTCGGATGACTCCGCAGACATCCGACGACGTGGTCGTTTCGATGCGCGGCCCCGAGTAAATCCCGAGCCTTTCCATGGGGGCCGCTGTTCGTCCTGGAGCTCATTCCTGACGGTTCCCCGGGCCCGACGGCCGATAAACGGGCCCCAGGAGCCGGGACGGAGGACACAACGCCGCGATATGGAGACGCAGCACGCCACCGGAGATCTCGACCCCCGCATGGGCCAGGCCGACCTCCAGCTTCCACTACGTGCCGCCCACGGCGTCCACGGCCCCGCCCGAGCCGCCCCCCGTGCCGCCCAGCGCCTCCTCTGCGCCGCAGGCAGGCTACGCCCAGGGGCGGCCCTTCGCCAGAGTGACCTCGGGAGCGGGCCCGCGTCTGTCGGGGGCAAAGGGGGCGCAGGTCTCCGACGATCTGATTTTTGGGATCCCAGTGTGCTGCCTCGATTTCGGCTTCCAGGGCCTGTTCTCGGGCGTCGGAGCCATGACAAATTCCATCCGCGCGAAGAGTTTACCCCGTGGAAGGGGTCGGGACTTTTGGGGCCGCGCATTGAACAAATCATATCGGAGGATGTGTCGGGAGGGGGGGACAATCAGCCCCCATTCGCCCATTCATCGTCGATAGGGGCCTGATAGCCCACCCCGCCCAGGAACCTGCAGCTTCGTCATCGGGGGCCCATCGCCGATTCCAGGTCGATTTCCCCGCACCCTGCCAGCCCCCCCCCGTCGTTCTTCCTCAGATCGCTGCAGCGCGATGCGACAGCAGCGTGCTTGCGCGCCTGGGGGGGGGGGGGGGGGGGCGCTCCCCAATGCCACCCCAGAGCCGCGCACCGAAGGTCACTCCTCCCGAGGAAGAAAAAGCGGCGTCGGCCTCCACTTTCGGAGAGGTGCGCGCTGATTTGGTGAGTCGGCCTTGGGGGCCTTCTCTTCCCTGGCGCGCGGGTTGGCGGCGCTGGAGGCGCCGCCGGTGGGCTCTCGCGCCGGCCCAAGAAATCCGCGCGCACCTCCGAAAGTCTATGCCCGGGCAGTTTTTCTCATGCTCGATTTCCTTCAGTTTCGCCTGCTTTGAGCCCCTTCTGGAAGCCTCCCACTGCCACGGCTGAGCCTGCCTCGAGATATCTTGATCAGATGATTGTGCCCCGGGGCTCCGCTACGAAAACCTCAGGTGGACTCTTCTAGGAGGGTCGCGCACCAAAGGTCGCTCCTGCCAGGGGTCGCTCCTGCGTGCAGAAGAGGAGTTATGGGAAACCCAGACCCGGCCTACGCCGTGACTTCTGCACAATCTAGACCCCCATTTGGTTCTCGATCGCCTTCCCGGGGCCCCGAGCTGTTATTGTTTCGACGCTCCGCTGAGGGCCCTCAGAGGCCGAAAACCGTGACAACCGCAGATCTTCTGGATGTCCAAAGTCGACCCCCAGACTCCGCCTGGGGTGCGTTTTGGCCGGGATGTCGAGGCGGATCCAGCCGTATAGCCACGAGGAGGCCCAGAAGAGGCCACACGCGCCTGAGAACCTGGATCATCGAACCCTCGAGCTTCGGCTTTCGGTTGATCACTCCCTGCGTGTCGCCCACCAGGGCGCATGGCGCCGCACCCACACCGTGCCGCCCTCCTTCGACCGCGGCCAGACGGAGGGCGGCCGCGGCCCGTCACGGGAGCACCGAGGAAGCGACCCGGCGGGCGGGAGCACCGGCTTCTGGAAGGAGTTCTGGGCCCGCCAGGACCGGAGGCCGCCAATCCAGGCCTTCCAGATCCCAGACAGCCAGCGTCTCGAAACGATCGAGACAGAGACCTTTTTCATGGTTCTCGCTCTCTCGGGGCCCTTGCTGGGCCTCGGGACCGTCATCAGGATTACTCAGGAAGGAGAACCGGTCGCGGGGACGTGGTCGAGAGGCCTTCGGCCTGCGTCTCGAGAAAATCGAGACGCCGGATGTCTGGGATGGGATCGAAGTAGGTGGGGTCGAAGGATCGCGCCGTATCGCCGATGCATCGGCGATGCGGCCCGATGTGGAGCCCGATTTTCTCCACTCCGACGCTGTCGATGCGTCGCCAACGTCGACAGCATCGCCGATGCATTGGCGATGCGGCCCGATCCTCCGACCTCATCTATTCGGACCCCATCTGAGATGCCTCTACAGAGGCTGCCAACCAAGGGAACAAGAAACCCAGAGAATGATGCGTTCCAAGATTTCCAGGATTCCCTAGGTTTCCTGCTGTTCCGCACGGGCTACAGCAACGTATCCTGAGCCAATCTCATCATGGCATCAGTCTCGACTGAAACAAACTCCCACCTCGTGACGTCGTGACAAAATCATGACGCATGTGGTCGAGCAGTTTTCGGCCTCGGGGGGCCCTTGCTGGGCCCTGGGCCTCAGGGCCGTTGACAAACGGCTCGCGAGATGAAAAAACATTCCATGGGTCGAGGCTCCCGGGGATCGAACTCTTGGCCCGCCAAGATTGGAGGCTGCCGAGCCCCCACCTGCTCGCGTCGTGACAAGATTTGCGAAGGACGTTTTTGAGCAGTTCTCTGCCTCGGGGGGCTCTTGCAGGGCCCGAGGGCTGTCGAAGAGCAGCTCGGGATGACGGGCCGCTCCCGAGTGAGGGGCCGTGACTCCTGGGGATCCAGCTGTAGGGCCCGCCAGGCTCGGAGGCTGCCAAACCCGAGGATCGAAGCTCCAAGGTTCGAGGCTCGAGGTTTTCGGGCGCTTCCGCCATTTTCTGGGTCTCCTCGAGGAGGAGGAGGAGGAGGAGGAGGAGGAGGAGGAGGAGGAGGAGGAGAGGAAGGGAACATCGGTTTCTGGGTCTCCTCGCCACTTCGGCGGGATCCGCTGCGAAAATCTGCGCAGAGCTCACCCCAGGAGAGATGTCCGTGGATCGGCGCCTGGTCCTTCGGAGGATCGGAGGCTGCCAGACTGGAAGGACAGGAGGAGGAGGAGGAGGAGGAGGAGGAGGAGGAGGAGGAGGATGAGGATGAGGAGGAGGAGGAGGAGGAGGAGGAGGAGTAAAGACACATTCGGCAGCAAATCATGGGAGCCTGGCCTGCCCCCTCGGTTCCGTCATCGGCGTCAGCTAGCGCGGAATCAGCGTTCGGGAGTCGGTGAGATAGCGCCGACTGAGCGTCGGTCAGCGTCGACTGGCGTCGATCTGCATCGATGCGCAACGGGACGTGAGAACGACCACAGCCACTGCTTCTCTTCTGTTGCCGCCTTCCCGCCAGTGGCACGTGGTCACTTCCCCGTCCCGCAGGCACGGGAGGCTCCCGCGAGCTGCCACCGAAGGCAACACACCCGGATGCTCGCACGGGTGTCTCGGATCGGCGACGGACCCCTCGGGGCGCCGCCACGGGCGCGCTGCGCGCGCCAGGGGGCGGGGTTCACCGCCGATCCAAGAGATCCCCGGGGGCTTCCGGCATGTCTGCGAGGCTTTCTTTTGTTACCCTACAGGCCCAGAGTTCCGATGGGCAGAGCTCGCTCCATCCCAGCGTTTACCCTCGATTTCGGCTTGGTATGCCCTGGGGACATGCAGGAGCCGGGACCTCCTTGGGCCGCGCATTCGAACAAACGTGCATCGTCGGATGTTTGAGCACGTACTCGTGTCTCCAGGTGCCCCCAGCGGCCTCCCCTTTTGAAAAGCAGCAGACGGCTGAGAGAGCAAGCGCAGTAGCGACACGAGATCACTGCGCTCTCCTGGTATTCTTCGCCCGTCCGCGAGCTGGGTCCTCCAGCCAGCAAGTGGGGAGCAGGGGAGGGGAGCATGACGTGAGCAGAGGGACACGGGAAGAGGACAGCGCCGGTGCAGCAACCGAGCCGGCTCGCTCGCTCGGCGGGTGTCTCCGGTTCTTCGCGCCATCTCAGAGCCCGTGGGGGCCCTCTGGGCCTCGTGGGGGGCGCTCTGGAGGCTGTGCGAGGGCCTCCCTGGTGTATGGGCCCCTTGCAAGGCATGTCCGACCCCCTGGGCAGCCCTCATCTTCCTGCCCCCCCCTCGCCCCCAGGGCTATCTTCCTGCCCCCCTCCGGGCCCCTCTGGGTTATCTTCCTGCTCGGTGTCTGCCCGCGCCGCTTTTACCGACAGGATTCCTTCGCTAAAAAGCGCGGGTTCGACGTCGGGAGTACAGAACATCAATCAGACCATGCGGCATCAGGCAGGCGTCGGGGCGCGGGCAAGGTGACCCCAGCTTTCCAGGGAGTCCCTGGAAACGCTGGGGTCACCTTGCCAAGGCCTCCGACGACGAGAGCTTTCAATACGCGGTCCCCAGAAGGGCCGACCCCTCCTCCATCCTGAGTTGCTTCTTGAAGTTCCCAGTGCCCCGAACCGGCTTCCAGAGGCCGAGGACACATTCTGCGATGGCGCACATTTCCTCTGCAGTGACGGGCCCGACCAATCCTCTTGGCCTCTGGCCGAGGCCAACGAAGCTTGTCGTCGTGCCTGTTTCTTGATTCAGGACGCGAGGTTGTTGTCGGCTGCTCGTGACAGTGACCCTCCGCGGGAGTGACATTCGGGTCGTGGCCTTCGGCAGGCCGACCTTTTGTGCGTGGCGTGGCTTTCGGGGGGCTTGGGGGGGGCAATCCCCAGCACGCAGGCTGCCGCTGCCGCATCGCATGCAACGATCGGCAGGCCGCGCTCCAAGGGTCGCTCTTGCCCAGGGATCGCTCCTGCGTGCAGTCGAGAGGCCTGGGGAACCTAGTCATGCGGCCGACGCCGTGATTGCGAAGGCCTCACGGCCGGTGCCGCTGACCCTGAAGAGAGACGACGACAACGGCGACGGCGACGCTGACGTGGACCAGAGTCCTCAGGGATGCTTCTTGGGGTCTCTTCGGAGGGCTCTCGGGGTCCTCTGAGGAGGAGTTTGGGGGCCTTTCGGGGGCCTCTTGGGAGCCTCTTGGGGGCCTTCTCGGGCTTCCTGGGGACCTTTCGTGGGCCTCTTGAAACCTCTTAGGAGCCTCTTGGGGCCTCCGGGGAGCCTCTCGGGGCCGAAGGCTCGAAGTGCCCGTTCGGGTACCCCGTCTGGGCTCGCTCTTGGAGCCGTTTTGGGGGCCTCTTGGGCCGTCTTGGGGGCGCTTTGGGCTATCTTGGGGTCCTCTTGGGCTGTTTGGGGGCCCTCTTGGAGGCCTCTTGGGCCATCTTGGAGCGATCTGGGGGCCTCTTGCGCCGTCTTGGAGCGGCGGGGAGCGGAAGAGGTGAGAACGCCCCCTAAAATGATCCTGGCGATGGACCCAGCCATATGCAGTTGCGAGTACCGCAAAGCAGGTTGAGCGAATGAGAGGGAACTCCCTAAGGGGCCACGAAACGTGTGAGAGGTGTGCCGAAATGGGTGCGGTGCCGCCATGCGAACGCAGCCACTGGGGCCTTCGGTGGAGCCCCTTATGGGGCCACGAAACGTGTGAGGGGTGTGCCGAAATGGGCGCGGTGCCGCCATGCGGACGCAGCCACTGGGGCCCTCGGTGGAGCTCCTTATGGGGCCACGAAACGTGTGAGGGGTGTGCCGAAATGGGTGCGGTGCCGCCGTGCGAACGCAGCCATTGGGGCCCTCGGTGGGGCTCCCTATGGGGCCACGATCCGGGTGAGGGGTGTGCCGGAAATGGGTGCGGTGCCGCCATGCGAACGCAGCCACGGGGGCCCTCGGTGGAGCTCCCTATGGGGCCACGAAACGTGTGAGGGGTGTGCCGAAATGGGTGCGGTGCCGCCATGCGAACGCAGCCAGTGGGGCCTTCGGTAGAGCTCCCTATGGGGCCACGAAACGTGTGAGGGGTGTGCCGAAATGGGTGCGGTGCCGCCATGCGAACGCAGCCACGCAGCTCCCTATGGGCCACGAAACGTGTGAGCCGAAATGGGTGCGGTGCCTGCGAACGCAGCCATTGGGGCCCTCGGTGGAGCTCCCTATGGGGCCACGAAGCGTGTGAGGGGTGTGCCGAAATGGGCGCGGTGCCGCCATGCGAACGCAGCCACTGGAGCCTTCGGTGGGGCTCCTTATGGGGTCACGAAACGTGTGAGGGGTGTTCCGGAATGGGTGCGGTGCCGCCATGCGAACACAGCCATTGAGGCCCTCGGTGGAGCTCCCTATGGGGCCACGAAGCGTGTGAGGGGTGTGCCGAAATGGGTGCGGTGCCGCCATGCGAACGCAGCCATTGGGGCCTTCGGTGGAGCTCCCTGTGAGGCCACGAAACGTGTGAGGGGTGTGCCGAAATGGGTGCGGTGCCGCCATGCGAACGCAGCCACTGGGGCCTTCGGTGGAGCTCCCTATAGGGCCACGAAACGTGTGAGAGGTGTGCCGAAATCGATGCGGTGCCGCCATGCGAACGCAGCCGCTGGGGCCTTCGGTGGAGCTCACCATGGGGCCACGAAGCGTGTGAGGGGTGTGCCGAAATGGGTGCGGTGCCGCCATGCGAACGCAGCCACTGGAGCCCTCGGTGGAGCTCCTTATGGGGCCACGAAACGTGTGAGGGGTGTGCCGAAATGGGTGCGGTGCCGCCATGCGAACGCAGCCACGGGGCCCTCGGTGGAGCTCCCTATGGGGCCACGAAACGTGTGAGGGGTGTGCCGAAATGGGTGCGGTGCCGCCATGCCAACGCAGCCACTGGGGCCCTCGGTGGAGCCCTCCCTATGGTGCCACGAAACGTGTGAGGGGTGTGCCGAAATGGGTGCGGTGCCGCCATGCAACGCAGCAGTGGGGCCTTCGGTGGAGCTCCCTATGGGGCCACGAAACGTGTGAGGGGTGTGCCGAAATGGGCGGTGCCGCCATGCGACGCAGCCACTGGGGCCTTCGGTGGAGCTCCCTATGGGGCCACGAGCCGTGTGAGGGGTGTGCCGAAATGGGTGCGGTGCCGCCATGCGGACGCAGCCACTGGGGCCTTCGGTGGAGCTCCCTATGGGGCCACGAAACGTGTGAGGGGTGTGCCGAAATGGGTGCGGTGCCGCCATGCGGACGCAGCCACTGGGGCCCTCGGTGGAGCTCCCTATGGCCTATGGGGCCACGAAGCGTGTGAGGGGTGTGCCGAAATGGGTGCAGTGCCGCCATGCAGACGCAGCCACCGGGGCCCTCGGTGGAGCTCCCTATGGGGCCACGAAGCGTGTGAGGGGTGTGCCGAAATGGGTGCGGTGCCGCCATGCGGACGCAGCCATTGGGGCCCTCGGTGGAGCTCCCTATGGGGCCACGAAACGTGTGAGGGGTGTGCCGACATGAGTGCGGTGCCGCCATGCGGACGCAGCCATTGGGGCCCTCGGTGGGGCTCCCTATGGGGCCACGAAACGTGTGAGGGGTGTGCCGAAATGGGTGTGGCTGACGCGGAGGGGGAGGAGGGAGGAGGCGGAGGAGGAGGAAGGAAGGAAGGAGAGGAGACGCGGGGCACCGTCTCTTCAAAACGAGGACCCAACACCACAGGATGGTTGGGAAAAACACAATGAATGAATTTGACCTCCTGGGGCCCTCTTCTTGGGGCAACCTGGAGGCTTCCTGACCACTCTGGAGGGCGTGAAAGCGTTTTGGACGGATCGTTTGGCGATTGGGGGCCCTCTTGGACCGTCCCGTGCACCTCTTGGGACACCTGGCCTGTTTTGGTATTTTCTGAAGCCCCGGGACCCCCAGGGGTTGATGCGCATCTGGCCCCCCCCGGGGACCTCCCCCCGGGACCCCCCCCTTACCCACCCAGGACCACCCCCAGACGGGGAGGGATCAAAGGGAATGAGCTTCCCTTCGAATCGGTTACGACATTGCTAGATGTTGTTTCTCTCGCTGACAAGCTTGAGGGGGAGGGCGCAGGGAAAGGAGACGACGGAGACGACGACTGGCAGAGACGACGACTCGAACAGACAAGCCCCTCACACACGCCGACAGGATCGGCGGATTTTTGCACGACGTAAATCTCCAGAGGTCTCGATCACCGTCCCTGGGGCTGGCTTTTCACCCCTAGTCGTGTTTTGAGGCTCCCAGTGAGGCCCCGGAGTCCAAAATGATCAAGAACTGTCCGTCGTAATTTCTAGGCGGGTCTTGCCGGGGCCACGAAGGCGCCCCAGGAGGCCCAAAGACGCCCGACAACCTCGACCTTTGGTCTTCGGACCCAGTTCCTCCCCATATATCAGACGATTTGGTTTTGCTCCATATGCACGGCCACAGAGGTCTGGACCCCTTCCTTGGGGCAGCTTTTCGCCGTGGGTAAATGTTTGATGGCCCTAGGGTCCGACAACAAGCCCCAGGGCCCGAAGTGAACTAAAAACGCCCAGGTTGAAAAAACACAGAATTAGCCTGGCGAAGGACCCAACCATATGCAGTTGAGAGTACCGCACTTGTGAATATCTTCTTCGGTGGCGCTCCCTATGGGGCCACGAAACGTGTGAGGGGTGTGCCGAAATGGGTGTGCGGGACGCATACGGACGGCAGCCATGGGGCCTTCGGTGGAGCTCCCTGTGGGGCCACGAAACGTGTGAGGGGTGTGCCGAAATGGGTGTGCGGGACGCATGCGGACGGCAGCCATGGGGCCTTCGGTGGAGCTCCCTATGGGGCCACGAAACGTGTGAGGGGTGTGCCGAAATGGGTGTGCGGGACGCATGCGGAGGCGCCATGGGGCCTTTCGGTGGAGCTCCCTATGGGGCCACGAGAACGTGTGAGGGGTG
>CAUYUJ010014389.1:357500-385000 GCA_963575745.1 Prorocentrum cordatum | reverse complement strand
TCCCAAACAGTGTGGTGACCATATCGCGTGGTGAGTCAGTGGGGATTCTGGGTCACCGCGCGGTTTGGGACTCGGGTCATTGTCCGAGGACCTCTTGGGCGATTGGGGCCTCCAGGGTCCCAAAAGCGTACGGTGACGGACCGTGCGGTGAGGTCGTTGAGGGTTCCGAGGTCACCACGCGGTCCGTCACAACACAGTTTCGGAGCCCCGAAAGAGGGGTCGTGCCTTCTCAGAATGCGGCGGGGACTATCTGAGGAGGCCCGCCCCCCCTCCCTGCCTTCCCCCACGGGCGCGCCGCAGGAAGGGAGGCTCCAAGGTCAAGGATCCCAGGTCTTCGACGACATGGTTTTCATTCCATCCCAGCGGTTTCCCTCGATTTCGGTGCCTGGGGCCCTTTCTCGTTGGGTCCCAGGGCAGTCAAAAGTGGATCCAGGGCGAAAAAAAACTCGCCTTGGCCAAGGGGTCGGCAGGACCTCGGAGGCCGCACATGGAACCAATCACCTCGTTGGAGACCTGGGGTTGAGGAGGAGGAGGAGGAGGAGGAGGAGGAGGAGGAGGAGGAGGAGGGGAAGGAGGAGGAGCAGGAGGAGGAGGAGGAGGAGGAGGAGGAGGAGGAGGAAGGAGGAGGAGCAGGAGGAGCAGGAGGAGGAGGAGGAGGGAGGAGCAGGAGGAGGAGGAGGAGGACGGATCGGCTGGATCTTCCTCGAAGTTCTGGCCCAGCGCACTTTGGGAGAGGTCCTACCCCCGAGCCCGAGTCCCCTCTCGTTGTGAACAGATGTATGTTCCTCTCCACCTCCTCCGCCTCGCCTCTCCACCTTCCTCCGCCTCCCCCTTCTGCACATCCTTTTCATCCTCCTTCTCGGAGGCTCCCAAACATGTAGACTCGAACTTCTAGCCTCCTCTTCATCCCTCTCCGTCTCCTCTTCCTTTCCCTCGTCCTCCTCATCCTCCCAGTCCTCAGGGTTATATTGAGCCGTCAACTGAAAGCCGCATCTCCCCCCAACCGCCCCCTCCCCGTCCTTCTTCCCCTCCTCCTCCTCCTCCTTCACCGTCCTCAGACTCCTGAGTTGCCCACTGCCTGGGGCCATCCGTTCGAACACGTTCACGTTTTCGAAGCAACACAGAGCCCGGACAGTCTTCCCTTGGCGGCTGGCTTCCAGGCGGAGCTCGGGTTCGACATCGGGGCCAGGTCCGGGTTGCACGAGATGTTGGCCCGCGGATCCGAATGCCACCATGGACCGCCCTACCTGACTTCGACGGAGGACTCGTGCTCATAACCAGGTAGCGAGGCCAAAAAAACAGCTTCGTGGGTTGCTGCCGAGACCAACGAATGAATGATGCAAAGTCATGGTGGCCCAAGTCGGCCGAGCCCTTCATCAGTTCCCCCCCGCGGCTGAGCACTGTGCTGTTTCTGCTGCTGTCTCCGCCTCCTCCCATATCACAATAATCGCAGTTGTCCGCCAAAGAGCACTTGGTTGACGTAAGTGTATATATATGTGTACAGATGTATATATGTTTACATGTCTATCTACACATCCATGTATAATGGCCATCTGCTAACCCCGCCACCGTGCCTGGGCTGTGAGTATGGGAAGTATTGCGAGTTGCCGGGATCTCGCGGTCGGCTTTTTGGGGGCATGTTGGAAGCAGTGTATGACGTTGCTAGCACTGTCCTGCAAGAGTCCTTGTAGCCATATCGTTTGTAGTCGTGGCGCTATAAGAAGTGAGTACGGAGGTGGAAGGGTTTTCCGTTGACTGGGGCCTTGTTGGGGCTTCTGGGGGGCATTCTCGCAGGCGAGGAGAAGGACTCTCTTGGTAGCTTCGGGCATATTGGAGGCTTCATTGGATACCCTGGAAGCTTCTTGATGTTCACTTGGACAGCGTGGCGTTTCTTGTTTGTGTCAATCCTTGGACCGCTTATTGCCCTTGCAGTCAGCGGTTGGATGCCAGGCAGGTTCCGCCAGGGGTGCGCTTCCGAGTCGTGCAGTCGAGGTTTGGTCCGCGGTATTAAATGCTCACTTGGGATAATGTGAATGACAGCGCCGTCGCGATCCCCGTTCAGCGGAAGAGCGTCGTCTGCCTTGAGGAACGTTTTGGGTTTTGTTTGTTGGGCCCGGTCCCGAATTCCGTAGCCGTATGGTCCGAAATTTGTTTGGCTCAGCCTTCACTCGGTTCCCCCAAGTGGCCCGCCTGCTCCCGAGCTGGGCTCGAATCGCTGTTCTCGGCGATTCGCTTGGCCCCTGGACTGTCTGCGTACGCTGTGCCTGGAGTTCGCACTGGAGCGACCGGCAATCTGCCTCGCGTTCGTGCGTTTGCAGCGCGAGCGAGGTCCCCGCGCGCATCGGAGCAAGCAGGAGCCGCGGCGGTTGCCCTCTCATCATGGGTGACGATCCTGGAGTCCCTGGGAAAGTGAGAGCAATGGTGAATCGTCTGCATAGACCGATTCTTGCTGACGGCGACGGTGCTTGCGGTATCCACGCCTTGTTTGGAAGTGAATATCACCGCGGTCTTCGCCACGCTGGCGCCACAGTGTTTTTAAGGCAGACGCTCCGGCGCAGCGCAGGGGGCCCTCGACGGAATGCGCGAGACTGTCGCGTGCTTCGCCGTCTCATGAATCGAGCATGACACGGCGCCCTCAAGCCTAAGGCTGAGCGCGAGGCCGGCACAAGAGCTGGATTGCCAGATTTTGGCAACGAAGAGCGAGAGATCGGGAAGAGCGCGAAGCCGGGCCGTGAGCTCTCATCCACATGCCTGGCTGCAGTTAAGGAAGAACACAGGACAAGGAACGTCTTTGAAGAAATGGGAATGTATACGAGTAGGTGTTGTTTCGTTAATGGTAGTAGACAGCGCAGTGCCATCTGTCGTCGCCGCAGCCGTCGGCGTCGGCCCCGCAGGCGTGATCGCAGCAAGCTGTCCTTCCGTTCGGGCAGTACATGTCGCGGTACTTGTTTGGCTCAACTGAAGTGAGGTAGAACTCGCGCGTGTCCGAAGCTCGGCCCACCTCGGCCCATGGGTCGTTGCTATCAACGCTGTCGTCGGAGCCGGCTTTGTCGCAGAGCAAGTCGGGCACGATCCCCCGCGGGTTAGTTGGGGTCTTGGCGCGCACTCGTTGAGTTGCTGTTGGCTGCTCTGGAGGCGTTGGTATTTGCGCTGGTGGGGGTGGTATGTGCGTGTAGCTGGCGTCGGGCATTGCTTCGTCCCGTCAAGCCTTTTTGTCCTTGATGGTCAGGTTGGGTAGTCGCTGCTGTGGTGGGGTCATTTTTGCGTGACCTGGGCATCTGCGTCGTTCTTTGTCCACGTGCTCGTAGCGTCTCCTCTCAACGTCGCAACGTGATGCGAGCTGTCCTCGAACCAAGTTGTAGAGTGTATGGTCGGCAGAGAAACCAATGAGGAACCTGGGTCAGTCCTTCGTAATTACGCGCGCAGGTGGTCGGAAGGCGACATGAGGTTCGTCGGGGCGGAGTATTTCCATTGTTGGTTGCTGGTGAATGTAGGCGGGTGTTGCGCGCGTTGTGTGCGATGTGAGCGCTGGGTTGTAACGCCTAAGTGAGCGTGGCAAATGCGTGGTAGAGCGCGCGGGGCCACGCGGTTGCCCGACGTTGGCGGGGTCAGTTCGTAGCGCGCTGGGGGCAGTGAATCCCGGCAGCGGTCAGGTTTTGACGCGTGCTGCGCCAGCCCATTGGCTCAGCAGCTCGCACTCATAGCCGGATGGCTCTTGCAGTTCCGCGCGCTCTGGTCGTTGATGCGTGGATTCTGGGGTGGCGCGTTTCCTTTGTTTTCCGACGATGCAGGTGGCCCAGGGTGGGCGTGGGGCTGATGCGCTTGATGCGTGGAGTGCATATGCTAAGTCGTTAGTGAGTGGACGCAACTCGGATCCCAGGGTGAAGTTGTGGTTGGCATCTGCCATGCTGCTGATGAGTGCAGTGCGTTCGTAGTCATCGTCTTTGTATTTGAACTTGGCACGCGTGCCTTAGTCTTCGTCCATCTGGAACTCGTACCTCTTGTCGCTTTGCTGATCGTAAATGTTGTAGTACGTATCCTTGAGGCTCTTCCCTATGTCATCCTCGTTGAAGTAGGCGTGCCTGAGTCGTTCCATGTTGTTGTCGATGTCGCTGTTAAGTTAGTCCCAGGTGTGGTGTATAAGTGGTATTCATCGGACGTTGCGCGGTGGTTCTTCGTTGTCGTCGAATGGTTTCTGGTCGGGTCGGTTGTCAAGTTTCCTGCGGAGTGGTATGCAGGCTGGCCTCTGGGGCCAGTGTGGCTCGATGTTGGCGCGTGCAGAGTAGTATTTTCATGCGTCGCGTGCTTCCTGCAGCCGTTGCTGTAGTTGGGTAAGGTGCTGCTTGATGATGCGTGGTAGGCATGCGATCGCGATGCGCGCCCCCCCCTCGCGCGCGCCCGCGCTTTGGTCGCGGGCGCCGGCATGCATTCGAATCCCTAGTGCAGGGGGGATGTGCGCGATGTATTTGTCGATTCTGGCGTCGGTGATCTTGTCCTTCTTATTTGGCTGTACTTGTGCCCGTAGTTTCTGTGCTGAGTCAGGGTCGTGCTTTGTGGGTGCCGCCGTACGCAGTAGCTATTGCATTTGCTCTCTGATCCGTGTTTTGAATGGAGTGGGTAACTCGTCGGTGCCGCCGTCTCTCTCTGCTCCGCGTTTAGAGTGGCGTTGGTAACTCGTCGATGCCGCCGTCTTCGCATTGCTCTGTGGACCGTCGGCGCTGTTGCCCAGTGAGCGTTGCCCTCTCCTTCTGCACGTCGGTCGTCTGATTTCTCGGAGCAGGTCATGTGAGGGGGCGGCGAGGGAAGGAACGTGGACCTCGCTGAGTTGGCCCGCTGGTCAACGCGCACGGCGAACGCGTCTCCCGACGAAGGCGTGCATGGCGCTTGCCGCGGCGGCGCGGTGCCGAGTAGAATGAAAGCAGCGAGCACTGCAATAGTCGCTGCGCGAGCTTGGCGGGCACGACGCAAGAAGGAGAGGCACGGCTGCGCAGAAGGTTCGGCAAGGGGTCGGTATCTTCAGGATTGGCTGCCGAAGAC
Source organism: Prorocentrum cordatum (assembly GCA_963575745.1). Lineage (NCBI taxonomy): Eukaryota > Dinophyceae > Prorocentrales > Prorocentraceae > Prorocentrum > Prorocentrum cordatum. Next base: position 379,963 of record CAUYUJ010014389.1, on the reverse strand, counting down.
CTTCTGAGCCCCTACCTGGGGCGTGCCTCGCGGCCCCCCTGCCAGGCATGGCGCGGGCGCCGCAAATGCATGTCGCGATGGCTTGCCGGCGCGCGCGTCGCGCGCCGCAGTGCTAGACAATGTTCGCGAGGCAGATGCGCGATGCCAAGTTGGCGCCAAAAAAAGGCAACGGCTTGATGCATCTGCCCCCTAATGTTCGCCCCGTAGATTGGCTGTCTATTGTCCGCGGCTTCTGCGCGAGTAACCTCGGCGCGTGCATCGCGCGTGTGTGCGCGGTGAAACTTATAATGCAGATGCCCATGCATGCTGCCTCGTCAGTAGGACCAAAAATCACAGTGCTGCGGCTCCCATGCAGGGTAAGTGGCACGTCTACTGCGCTGACGCGGTGCTCGTCGTGGTGCGAGTGCTGTGGTGCTGGGGGAGGTCGGTGCTGATGCATGCCGTCTCGCGCGCCTTTTGTGCTCCTACCTGAGGCATGCCTGATGGCTCCCATGCCAGGTGTGGTGCAGGCGCGCGAGTCCGTCTGGTCCTGGACGTCGGCGTGGGCATGCGTGGTGAGCGCTGGTCAACTAGTGTGAATGCTGCGCGCAGTAGTGCTGGGCAGTGCCAGTGACAGAGAATGTGCGATGCCAATGCTGGGGCCAAAAGAACAACGACTTGATGCACCAAAACATGTCGGTCATCATAACTACAATGTATGACTCCAGTTATTTTCAGCGGCGCTGCGAATGTCAGGGGTAACACATGCATATGTAAAGCTGCAGATGTGAGGGATGTACCATGTCATGTACCGATAGTGTGAGGCAGGTGAAAGCTTTGTCCAACATGTCGCTACCTGAAGTGTAAGCGTGTGAGATGTCCCGATCTTTTTTCATACCTATCCTGAGTAACATTTGTATACCCCGTCGCCACGGGCAGAACAGTGCACAGCGCATGAGAGGCTTTGTCCTCCAGTTCCGCGGTTGGGTCGGTAGGCGCGTGAGATGTCTCCCGTCGCTGCATGTGCCAACGAGGGTTGTCGCTGTGCGCGTAGTGAGCTGCGTTTGCACGCGTGCATGCATCTTGCCGCAGAATGGCGCGCGCCAGGCCTCCTGATCGCAAGCTGGTCACAAATATGGAACATCCGATCCACGATATGCCTGCGCGTTCCCTCTGCGAGCAAGAAATAGCCGTGGGATCATGATTGGTGCATTTCACGAATCATGTATGACTGTAATGTTGTCTTTGCCTCTACCCCAGGCATGCCCTCTTGGGCTTCCATGAAGGGTATGCGGCGTCATCTGGTGCTTCCATAGCGTCTGGTCGTAGTGCAAGGTTGTTGTGCTGGTCGGTGCTGCGCACGCCTCGCGCCCCTACCTGAGGCGCGCCGTTTGGCTCCCATTCAAGGCGCGGCGCAGGCGCTCGGGTCCAGTCGTGTCCTGGTTGCCGACGTGGGTTCGTGCTGCTTGGTGTTTTAGAGTTGACGTTGTGTTGCGCGCGTAGCGCTAGACAGTGCTCGTGACCCAGGGTATGGGTAACGCCAGGAATGGAGCCAGAAGGGGCAAAGGTTCGTTGCGCCTCTTACTGCATTGGCATCACACTTATAAAGCCTCTCGGTTGCCCTCTGCTGAGAATGCAAGTTCCGAGTCGGAGGCAACATGGTACAAATAATTGTTGACAAGCATGTGCGCAAAACCGCATGACCACAGCAACTGGTCCCGACATGCTTTCGAGCTGTTCTCGCGTATACTGGATTGAAGACAGTGTGAACGGGCATGGGCACAACGTGTGCACTAACGTGTTAGGGCATGTGGTTACGCGTCTGCTACTCGATCCCAAGTAACCAGTGAGGCGCATGGAGCATGAGTAATCCGCACTTGTCCACTAGGCCTGCGAGATCAGCGCTGGTCGAGGACGATAGAGAGGCGGGTGTCGAGCATCCGTTGCTCCGCATAGGCGCGCGAGGCTGTTTCGAAATTTCGCAGGCGCATTCGTGGCAAGGCCCGCGGGGCATGGCCAGATCTTCCCTGTAGGAGATATACCGCAAGTGGTGCCAGCAGCATTGCGCATGTAAGTACCTTAGTGGCCCAATGTCAAAATGTCTGCGTATTCCGATCTATCGTCCCAGGGCAGTGTAGTAGTTCCCGTGAGTATGGTGGTCGGTGGTTCGGCAGGTTAGTGCATTTTGTCGCGTTGTGACGTGTGGTTGAGACGTTATGGTGATGGTGGTCGGGATGGCGATGTGCATGGTGTTAAAGGTATGGGTCCACTGGCAGATAGCCGCGGTGGTTTGTGGGTGCTGCAGGTTGTGGATATCATGCTACTGTGGTAGCTATGCAGTTGGTTATCATATGGCAAAGTGATGTTGACATATCGTAACTACCTTTGTGCTCTGCTGGAGTTGCGTCCTGTGTGACGCAGTTGCATATGATGCTGTTGCGCCGTTGTTGTACCATGTATGTTAGCTCTGGTAAGTTCCAGTTTCAGGTGGATAGCGCTGCGAGTGCTGCTGCCCATGGCGAAGAGGGTCGATCATTGGTTATGCGCTGCGCTGCAGGGCTCAGGTGTCTCAGTTGATATGTGTTACATCTGCGATGTTTTCCTAGACGTTCTTCTTGTTTGGTGAGCGTGATGGCTGTTGTTGGTGTGCTGTGCTACTGTCACTAGTAGTGCGATGTTTTGTGTCCCGCGGTTGGTGCGGCGCGTCTTGTCTAGCTGGGAGGTCGGGCGGTGCTTTGTGCCTTATCGTCGTCCTCATCCTCATCCTCCTCCTGATCCTCCACCTCCTCCTCCTCCTCCTCCTCCTCCTCCTCCTCCTCCTCCTCCCCCTTCTCCTCCTCATCCTCCTCGCTCGCGCTCGGCGCGTCCGGGCGGTGGCGGGCGCGGGCGGCGCGCCGGGGCGGGGCGGCGGCGGGAACCGGGTCGGTTTGCGCGAGCCGAACTGGCAGCGAGAGCAGCGCCGGCGGGACGCAATGCGGATCGCCCGGTCGCTCCTCGCCATCAGCGGCAGGTGGCGGCGGTCGTGAAGTGGGCGAAGGATGCACGGGGCACGCTGGCCACCCTCTTCGGTGGCGAAGACGTCGCCGCTCGCGTCCACCGCGTTCTTCCTGCTCTCCAAGTACTCGCTGAAGAACGAAGGCCTGCCTCGCGGCGGGGGCTGCAACGCGAGGTCGGGTTGCGCGCGGCGGTTCCGGGGGCGCACTTGCCGGGGGCGCGCGCCAAGGCGTTTCGCGCGGCTCAGCGCGGGCCGCGCCCGGGGGGGCCCAGCGACGCGGCAGGTCGAGGAGAGCTGCAGACGGTGGATCCCGCGGCGCGCGTCGCGGGGGCGCGGTGCGCCGAGTCGCCCGCGCAGTTGCGCAGTCTACAGGTTCGGCCGCCCACGTTCGGGGCAGCGGTCTGGCGCTTGGTCGCCCCCGAGGTCGTGCCGGGCGCGTTGGAGTTTATAGGCGCCGCGCGACAGTCTGTCGAGCGGCAGATCGACGAGCTGCAGCGAGCGCTGGCAGAGGACGCGCGCCACCAGCGCCGCGGCCTGCCGCGGTGTCGAGCGCGCGCCCCGCAGAGGGGGCGGGGGGGCGAACGTGACTGTGATCGTAGATGTAGACGCAGACCGCGCTGGCGGCGGCGACGGGGCCGTCGCCTTTCTTGCTACTCCAGGTGATGATGCACAGGCTGCTCTGGCGGACGCTGATGAGAGCGCTGAGGACGTTCGTGGCGCGCGTCTCTTTGCGTATTCGATGACGCCCTTCGCCTCGACCTTGGCCGTGTCGCGCGTGTTCCTGATGGCGCCGTTCGCTTCAGCAGCGACCATCATTTTGTTCCTCTGGAGGAGCGTTCCCACCGCTGGCCGACCGCGAATATGCAGGGATTTCCCCGTGCGGAAACGCTATGTTCATCGGCGTCCAGCGGCGCGCCTTTCTCTATTGCCGCGCGGCGGCGGTGGCTGGCCTCGAGGAGTGCTTCCAGTGGGTGTTCTCATTATCCACGTGCGGTCTGGCGCTCTGCCTAGATTGTTCTCCGAATGCCTGGCAGCGGCGGTCGAGGGCGTTCCGGGGGCGCGCCCCTGGTGGCGCGCTCCAGATGCGCGCGGCTTTTTCTTGTTATCGCCCCCAGTGACGCTTTCCATGCGCTGCGTTTCCCGGGTGTCGCCCTGCTCGCTGTTCTCTTCGCTTCGACGCAGCAGGCGCGCGCGGGCCCGCGCTGAGCTCGCCGCCCAGCATGGTGCGCGTCGGCCGTTGGCGTTGAAATGCGCACCCCCCCTCCCCCCTCGTCCGACCTCGGGGCAAACGAGCCAAATGTGGCCAGGTGGAGTTGATTGTTGCCCACTGCTGGCCCTTGTTGGCCCATGTCTACGAAGCCCGCCGAGCCCAAGGCTATCGTCGGACATTGGCCCGCCGGCCAGGAGCAAGCGGAGGTGGAATAACGACTCATCGTCTGTATTTTTTGCAGTCGGGGCGCGGGCCCCCTGGGGGCCTCGGCCCATGCCCCAGCTGCTTTTTCGCCCCGAGCCGCCGTTCGACGGCGCCCGGCCCTGGCGAGGGCCCCTGAAGGCCAGGAGTTTCAAGAGCCCGCCGCCTTGGCGCGTTGCCCAGGGCGCGAGGAGTTCGGCAGGGCGGCCCACCTCTCCCGGGGCGCGATTGGGCCAGACCCTCCAAGGCGAGCCCGCGCGCGACCACTAGGGCGCCCCGGGGCCCCGCTAGAAAAATTCGAACGCCCCGATATCTTCAAAGTCATGTCCTTGTTCGTCGAACCCCCTCCACGGCCCTCTTCCTCAGTCTCCGATTTGAACCGTGCCGCGCGTGAACTTGCGACGCGCATGGGAACGCCAGGCGCCGACTTCGAGCTCGCTCTCGAATCTGCGCCCCCCCCCGCCGACGCCGTCGAAGAATTCGAGAGGCGCGTCGCAAACTGGCCGCCCCCCTGACAGGCAGCCGGGGCCTCTGGGCGCGACAGGGCCCCCACTGCTTCCACCTGCGCAGGCAGTTGGTGCGGCGAGCCCTCTGCAGGGGGCTGCGCCGGGGCGACAACTGGGGGAGATTCTCAATTATGCGATGGCCGCGCGCGGCATGGCTCGCGCGAGCTCGAGCACGACGTTTGCACCCCGACTGCTTTTCAACGCCAGCCTCGCGGATGCGACGACGCAGGCCCCCGATGCGATGCGGAGGCTGGGCATTTGCTTTTTCGACGACGGAGCGATAGCGATAATGGGATTTGCCCGACTCCGCCCCCTGCCGCGGCGAAGGCAGCAGAAGTGGTCGCGGCCAGATTCGTTCGCAGAGGGCTCAGATTCAATCATGCCCAGGAAAGACTGAAGCGCCACTTCAGTTCAGGGGCAAGGGCGCCGAGCGGGCCAAGGGGATGCCCTGGCGCGACGGGCAGGGCCAGCTCTAAAGTGCAGTCACCTTTCCTCGGCGAGTTCACCCTGCTCGGGGTGCGCAGGTGCCCGCGCCTAGGCGCGGAGTTATACGGAATGGGGCCCATCGGCCCCAGATTTGGCTAATCGACCGCAATTCGGGCCGAGTGTCGCGCGGGCGGATGTTCGCGCGTGGAACATTCTTAGAGCTGCCGCGCTACATTTCACCGACGCGCCCCCCCCCCTCTGAGGCCCCCCGCTCACTTCAGGTCCTTGGCCTGACTTCACCGACGCACCGCGCGCGCATGGTGCGGCACATAGTGATCAGCCCGACCGCCTTATACTTGCTACGGTAGAGCGACGCACAGTGTTGACAGGCTACGATATTAGGGCGCTTCTCACACCACGGCGCATTCACTTTGCGAAGCCTTGCGGCGCGCGCACTCCGCGCAGCACATGCGCTGCGCGCGTCATGGTTACGCCGGGCCTTGGACGATTTGCAGTGGCTGCGCCATGCGCGTCATTAGTACCGTGATGTGCCCGACCCAGAACTGGAATTTGACAGCTGGGAAGCGTGCGTTTTGCATTTTCTGCAGGCTTGGAAGGGCGCGCCCAACTCCGCCACGGCAGCGCGCGCTCGAGCCGCGCCAGCGCAGCAGTCGCATAATGTTGTTTTCGAGCTGGCACGACCAGCAGGAGTGCCGGCTCCAATCGCCGACGCCAGCCGCCCTCTTCATACTCCTACGGCACGCAACTCGGAACTTAGGTGCACGCGGCGCGACTACGCGGGGGCGGCGGCGAAGGGGGCTAGACAGCGCGCCGCGCGGGCGCATCGGCCGGGTCAATTCGGCGTCGAGGTTATTGGGGGGGGGCGCGGCGCGCGCGCCCTGCTCCGCGTCCTTCTCCGCCCGCGGGCAGCTCAGAGATCGCCTTGCTCCTGTTGCGGTGCAGCGCTACCATGTGCGCGCATTGCACGGCGCGGTGCTCGCGCCAGAGAGAGAGCTCGATGGCTCAGTCAGGCAGGCCTGCAGCGCCGGGCGGCCCAGCGATAAGCGGGCTTGGGCTGATGGGGGGCTGCCTACCCCGCTAGTGTCGGATGCCCAGAGGGCGGCCCCTGCCCATCTGCCGCGCTCGCGCCAGCATTTTTCAATGATCGGAAGGCCCGACAAGCACTGCAGGGGGATATCGACGAGATCGCACCAGCGGCCCTACCGTCATATCAAGCGCGCTTCGAGGCCCCCCAGACACAGCCGAACAAGACGAACTACTGTACGCAGACAGGGAGCTTCGGTGTATGACCTTGGATAACACAGGCTACGTTGTGGATTCTGTGGCATGTCGAGGCTACCTGGCACGAATTGTCGCGCTCAACTTTTTCAGGGTGCCGCAGAGACGGCGATGCACAATGCAAGCTAGCAGCTAGCGAGAGGAGAGAGCACCTCCCATCGGACTTCCATAACTGTCAACATGCTGCGTATAGACATAACCATTGACGATGATGACAGGGGGATATCACTTGCGCCAGCACTACCAGACAGCAGGGTGAGCACATCCTGGCCAGGCGAGTCTGGAATTTTAGGGGGGGGCATGTGAGACGTGGAGCGCGGCCAGATGGCTCCATGGAGGCACCCTCCACCACGCAGTGACGATTGGTTCTTGGGGGCGCATTGGACCGCGGAGCGGCGGGCTCTCCAGACACGAACAAGTCGCACTTTCTTGCAACATCTGGTGTACTTCTTGTGGTGTCATGTGGTTGCGGGGACCTCGAGATGGACGGAGCACCCGCTCCTGGCCCATTGGAGGCCTCATGCGCCTAGCAGCTTCCAATGGGGGCCACTGAAGGCCCGCGCGTCGTAGCCTGCTGCGGTCACCGCTGACTTCGACCAATGCGTCCACCACGACCCCAACTGCGACCCACCATCGGCAAGGCTCCTACGACTCTCTTGGGGCCCCGTATGAGGTGCCTGGCAAGGACGTGGACACCCCTCGAATACGCAAGGGTCAATACCCCAAGGGCTCCGACAAGGTGCTACAAGGGAAAAAGACTGCTGCTAACAGCCGACAGGCTTATCGGACGGAGTACCTACCCACCGCTCATGTGCAAGCATCTCGCTGCCTCGATCGCCGAGGCAATTTTTCAGACATTTACTGACCTTCTTGAGGCGGACATACATACATCGTGCCCTCGGGACCTCGTCGCCTTTTGATTAAGTTCTACGCGGCAGAGGTAGACCAGGACTCTGTCCCTGCTCCCGATTTCGCCGTCAAAGCAAGGGTTTAAAAAACGCCCCTACCCTGGTTTACGAGGCGCTGTGCGCTGAAACTCCTGTGGGCTGACAGGGTAAACCCTGCGTGGTGTGCGGCGTCCTGGCGTCCTCTAGGCTTTGGGGGCTCCCCGGAGGGTTTTTTTAGACCACGCACTTGTAACCCAGGGTAGGGCCGTTTTTTTATCCCTCAATCAAAGGAAAATCTGCCCATGGGGACCCGGAGAAGCGCCGTGTCTTCCTAGGCCCAGACATGGAATCGACCCCGGGGACTTCTGATAGAATAGATGAGAACAAGATGTGGGATCCGACTCCTACCCCTGCTCCGGCTCCGACTCCTGCTCCGACTCCTGCGGCTTTGCTTTTGCATGAGTTCCCCAAAGGACTGGGCAAGGAGGTAGATGCCGAAGATTTCCTAGCGGTTTTTCCGTCTCTTCCCCCCCTCGGCCCCGCCCCCCCCCCGCCGTTCCCCCCCGTCTTCGCCGCCGAACAGCAGGCGCGCATTGCCGCCAACCGCGAGCAGTCCCTCGCCGGGCGCGACGCCAAGAATGCCGCCGATCATCGGCGCAAAGCGCCGTGGGTGGATCAGCTCTCTTTCGGGGGCGCCTTCGACGCCCGCCCTGCCTATTGTGTTGTTGTTCTCTTCCCCCCTCGCAGTCTCAAGGATAATAGCAGGTCAATCGACCAGCATGAACACGGCATTTCGCCCAAATCAACGTCTGACCGACGACCGTTCTTTCCTTTCCTCCCCCCCTCCTTCCCCCCCTCCTCCTCCTCCTCCTCTTCTTCCTCCTCTTCTTCCTCCTCTTCCTCCTCCTCCTCCTCTTCCTCCTCTTCCTCTTGGTCCTCATCATCTTCGTCATCCTCATTCTCACCCGCACCCTCGCCATCACCAACGACATCGTCGGCATGCCCATCATCGCCCTCGTCACCATCAGCACCGTTGTCGCCATCTCCATCGCCGTCAGCATCCCCAGGACGCGTGGGCCAGCTGGAAGCCGCAGCCCCCGCCCACCCCGCCCACGCCGCCGCAGCGGCCGCCGCAGCGGCCGGCCTCGGCAGCCGCGACGCGGAGGGCGCCGCCGCCCGCGGACACGTCGGGCATGAACGAGGTGGGCGTGCGCCCAGGAGGAGGAGGAGGAGGAGGAGGAGGAGGAGGAGGAGGAGGAGGAGGAGGAGGAGGAGGAGGAGGAGGAGGAGAAGGAGGACGAGGAGGCGACGAGGAGGACGAGGAGGAGGAGGGGTGGGGGCCGGCTGGGGGCGCTGAGGTGGCCCAGCATCGGTTCCAGCGGGCAAGGCGGAGGAGGGGGAGGGGGGGGGGCGAGGTTCGAGGCTTGGAGTCCGAGGAGGCACTTTTCACCGAGGCAGCCTGCGGAACGGGGTGCTGCTGTGGTAGAAGCTAGTTCTGGCCGAAGGGGAGTGGAGCAGAGACGTCCTCAAACAAATCTTGTGTTCCGGGCCGACATCCTCACCGCTCTCGTTTCTGAGTTGTCCGGGATGGGCCGTTTCGCCTGAGACATTCTGAATCAAAGCTGGGCTCTGGGACGCCGCGCGCGAGGTGTTCCCGGCCGTTTCGCCTGAGACATCCTCGAAGCTCTCAGCCCCGAGATGCCGTGCGAGAGGTGTTCCAGGCCTTTTCGCATGAGACATCTTCGAAACTCTAAGCCCTGAGATGCCGTGCGAGAGGTGTTCCGGGCAGTTTCGAATGAGATATCCTCGAACATCTGGGCTTTGGGGCGCCGCGCGCGAGGTGGTCCGTGCTGTTTCGCCGGAGACATTCTCGAAACTCTAAGCTCCGAAATGCCGTGCGAGAGGTGGTCTGGGCCGCTTCGCCTGAGACATCTTCGAACATTTGGGCTCTGGGACGCCGCGCGCGATGTGGTCTGGGCTGTTTCGCCTGATATATCCACTAAGTTTGAAGCCTGGAGCTGCCTCGCGCGAGGTGGTTCGGCTTGTTTCGCCTGGGACATCCTCGCATCTCTGGCCTCCGACATGCCGCGCGCAAGGTGGTCTGGCTTGTTTGCTGCCGCGCGCGAGGTGGTCTGGCCTGGTTCGATTGAGACATCCTCGCAACTCGGGGCTCCGAGACGTCGCGCCTGAGGTGTTCTGGCCCGTTTCGTTTGAGATATCCTCTCAACTCTGGCCTCCGAGCTGCCACGCGAGAGGTGGTCCGGCGCCTTTCGCTTGAGACATCCTCCCAACTCGGGGCTCCGAGATGCTGCGCGAGAGGTGGTCCAGCTCGTTTCGCACATTCTCACAAAACGGGCCCCCGAGATGCCGCGCGCGAGGTGGTCTGGCCGGTTTCGCCTGAGACATCCTCGCAACTCTGTGCTCCGAGCTGCCCCGCGCGAGGTGGTCTGGCGCGTTTCGCCTAAGGCATCCGAGAGGGAGGAGAAAGGAGGGAGGAGGGGTCAGGCCCAAACGAAGCATTTGAGTCCACCTCTGTTGTCGAATTGTGCTCTGGGAGGGGTCTGGGCGCCGCCTAAAACATCCTTGGAACTCGGAGTTCCCAGATGTCGTACGCGAGGTGGTCCAGCCCGCTCGGGCTGAGATATCCTCGCAATTCGGGTCTCCCATCCTCGAAATTTTGGGATCCGAGAGGGAGGACAGGTAAGACCCAGACGAATCATGTGATCACACGTCTGTTGTCGTATTGTGCTCTGGGGCTCTGGGAGGTGTCTGGGCGCTGCCTAAGACATTCTCGGAACTCTGAGCTCCCAGATGTCGCACGCGAGGTGGTCCAGCCCGTTTCGCTTGAGACATCCTCGCAATTCGGGGCTCCGAGATGCTGCGCGCGAGGTGGTCTGGCACGTCGAGTCTCGCCTGAGATATCCTCGCAATTCCAGGCTCCTTGAAGGCGTGCGCGGGGTGGTCCAGCTACTTTCGCCTGAGACATCCTCGCAGCTCTTGGCTCTGAGAAAATGTGCGCGAGGTGGTCTGGCGCGTTTCGCTTCCGACATCCTCGCAACTGGGCTCTGAGATGCCGCGCCAGAGGTGGTTTGGCCAGTTCCGCTTCAAACATCCTTGAAACCTTGAGCTCCGAAAGGGAGGGGAAAGGAGCGAGGAGGGGTTACATCCACACGAATCAGTTGCTTACCTTCCCGTTGTCGAATTGTGCTCTGGCAGTGCTCTGGGCGCCCCTGTCCAGACGGAGCGGGTAGCCGGCGCCGAGGCGCGAGCACGATCCCTCGGTCGATGGCAAGGGCCGGTCAGAGAGGGACCATGCTGGAGCAAATCGTGGCGATGCCTCGGCTAGAGCGCGGCGGGCAGGGAGTAAATATGCTCCTCTCCGCCTCTTCTTACACGTGCTTCTCTCGCTGCCTGCCTTGCCACACCTTGACTTTGCGGCTTCGTACCGCCGCTGGCTGTTTGTGCTTGCAGGAGTTAAAGGGAGCGCGCTGGCCCGCACGCGCGCGCCGAGGGGTTCGCTACCTCGTCGTAGTCGTGTCGTCGGCCGGCCGGCCTCCTCCCTTACTACTCCTGAGTACAATCGCTTAACGGTTACTTGCAGCTTCATTGATGTATCATCCCGTATCCTCTACTACTGAGCAGAGTCAACACGAGACCTTAATTCTTTTGTCATCTTACCCGGACTCTCAGAGGAAAGACCTGGTTACCAGCCGAAGCCCGCAACCAAGTCGCGACAGGGATGAGCTATGATGAAACAGCCGAATTGCCCGCCAGAGACGAGCTCATATCACAAGTTGTACGACATGACGGGCAAGAATGACAGGACGGCGGCCCGGGGAGGGGTCGCCCTCCCTCTTCTTCTATCGCCACTCGGGTCTCTCGTGGGCGGAGTAGGGGAGAAGCTATAGATTTGTCCAGAGACGATTCTCCTTTTCGGATTCCGATCGGTGATCGTGAACAGACCCCAGACCCGACGAGGCGAGATGGCACAACAGCAAAGATCAGACGAGGAGCTTTCTCGTCGTTAGTTGCCGTATCTTCGGTAACAATAAGTTCCAGCCCTATTGCTACGCGGACTATCGTGCCGGCCGCTGGCCAAGCCAGCGGGTCGGGAGAAGCCGAAGAGTCCAGAGGCGCGTACCCCGCCGTCCCAGACGGATGGGGATACGCACAAGGGACTCATCCCATCCCGATAGCTTTGAACGGACAGACCGGCCAAGATAGTGACGAACAGTTTGATGATGGAAACGACATTATTTCCATGGAGAAAGACATTGAGTATGCCTACTATCAAGTGTCACTTGGCCGAGATTTGTCCTCGATAACGGATGCAGACCACCCCGTCCAAGACGAGAGGTGGCCCCCTGGGCAGGATGCGATTGACTACGATCAAGTGGAAGCCCTCGGGGAAGCATTGGCAATACCAGACTCGGACATTGAGGTAAGTGACCTGACGCCCCAGGCGGTCGAGGTGGAAATGGAATGTCCGACCCAAGCGAAGCATGGCCGGGAGGTCACAGGACGAACTCCCGCTCCTCAACTCAAGAAGCAAAGGGAGGAGGATTATGACTTGAATGACTCCCCGCTTCAGGAAGGGTTTCATCGGACTGCCGTCGCCACAGGCGATTGGCAACCGTCGATACCCGTCGTAGTTGAGGATGATGAAATGATTAACCCCCCGGCTTCGCTGGATGAGTTGATTAGACAAGACGAAAGGGATGAGGAGCTTCGAGAGACGGCTAGACCGCCAGAGAATACGCACATGCGTCCCAGATCGAATGCTTCGAGCCGGGGAAGGCTCAAGATACCCAGATCTGGAGCTCGATCTACATCGAGGAGCAACAGCACGATATCCATGCGTGAGACATGCTGGAACCATGGCCCCGACTGCCCGCCACTGGCAGAGAACAGGTGTCTGGGGAAAGCCCGCGAGCCTGGTGGAGCATGTAGGCGTCCAGTATGTAAAAGTTGCTCAGACGTGTGTCCCAAGTGTAGCAATCAGTGATTGCGCGTAGACTGCATGCCGATGGAAGAGCACAATTGCTCATAGCTTCTCCTCCATGCGATGCAAAATCAGGCTAGATATGTCGAGGCCAAAACCCAGCAATAATTCCTGGCCCGCGAAGCTCAGAGGGCCGAGAAAGCCCGACTGGACCGAGAAGAAATGAATGCAGTCGTTGAGGGCGTTCGGAAGACGTTCGAGGCCGAGAGGCTTGCAATGGCCCAGGTGGTCAGAGAACGGGAACAAGAACTGGTAGAACAGATGTTCCATCAAACCGCGGCTGCCAAGCAGCGCGCGGAAGAAGAAGCCGAGAACAGATATGTTGAGATGCTAGCCTCCGAACGACAAGCCGTTATGATGGCAAACAGGCAGTCTGTTGATGCGAAGACCGCATTCGCCGCTGTTGCGGCGGCGAGAATAAAAGGAGAGAGGATCGTTACAGCCAGGGCGGTACAAGAAAGAAAGGAGCTCCAAGAACAACTTCAATCTGCCAGGCTGGAAGCGGCCAACACCCATATTGCAACTACGACGATAGTTGATCATAATAAACAATATAGAGAAGAGCCGAAGTCACATAAGAATGCCAGAACATGTCTTCAGCGCGCGCAGCTGAGCGACATTACGTGCCCACCGGCTAAGCCGGCGGGGGCGAGTAGACGGCTGTCGCCGGCGGCCCAGCCGTCCGGCGCAAAGTCTATGCAGGCCCAGTCTGGCTCGACGACCATGGTAAGCGCGATGCCGCCGACGCTGAAAGCGAGAGCTGCGCCGCAGCCGCAGCCCGCGAAATGGGGCGAAGAAGAGAGTTGCTCGCGTTGCTTCAACCCGAAAGTAGGAGATTGCGCCACTTGTGGAATGCCAAGTTGCAAAGACCACCTCGATGAAAACACCAGGCGATGTTCTGCATATACTCAAATAAAGAGTTTGCCGGCAGAACAATGGAAGTGGGACGAGCAATGGCTGAAACACAGTGCCGACCAGGACACTCGGGTCCAACAGCAGAAGCTTCTTGACGAATGTAACGCTGACAAACTTAATGTTCGGCAGAAGAAGGAGCAAGCTGAGGAGCAAATTTGATTGGGCCCAGAGAGGTCAACTGCCAACATCCGGGAGAAGGATGAGGCTCTCTAGCACGCGCAGTGACATCAGAGAGAGAGAAGTGATGAAGCTCAAAACTATCATCACAAAGCCCTTTCCATATGGTGAGAAGGAACAGGGCACATTGCCCAACTTTGGTTCATTTGATATGCCTTTGCTTTCACAGGAAACGCCCGTGAGGCCTGTCATGCGACCCAACTTTACTGTTCCTGGCCCTGCATTCGAAGGTCCGGCCAGGCCGAGTACCTCCGAGAATGGCTTACCTATCAATGTGAATTTCATAGGAAACAACGATGACAGGGCTTTTGTCAACTATTATCCATTCTCCAAGGACGGACCTGTGAGACCGCCAGCGGCCAAGCCGTCTGGCGGAAACAAAGATCATGCGCCAGCGGCTATGCCGCCAGGCGGGGCAGGACAGGACAAAGATGGGGATAACAGTAGTGTCGCACCGAGTACTGAGATTTTGACGGCACTTAATGATGCTCCACGCGATCGGCCAGAGAAGCCGCCTCCAGGGAGTCCGGGGGGGCCTGGATCCCCAGGCGGTGGAGGCGGTCGTGGTGGACCTCAGGGCCCAGGGGGGCCGCGTGACCCGGGAGGCCTTGAAGGGAGTACCCCTTTGGATCAGTGGAGACAGGTTGGAAACAATCAGAAAGTTGATATGATGAGCATTCCCGATGTTGCAGACATTCGGGAGTGGCAGATGCATGCAATCCGCGCGATTGCTGGATCATTTCCTGAGATTCAAGCAGCACAGCGTTGGACCATGGAAGCTATGGACCCGGCTGTGGAAGATGAACAGCTCAGAGACCCAGGTCGCTCCCAACGTCTTGACATCATGATCGCCACAAATGTGATCGAGAAGTTCACCAAAATGCGTAGGAATCGCGGACTGCCCAATCATCATTCACACTTCCTTCAACAGATCAATCGAATGAAGTACGGCGCCCAGAATGAGGAGAGGCTCTTAACGGGACGCGAGATGGTACGAGCCATTTGCTATTGGTGTTCTGTTAGATCGGAGTCAGGTCAACATCGTATTTCGCGTGATATCTTCAAAGTAGTCATTGACCCAAACAAACCAGATGCTGACTTATATCATTGCTATAATGAATGGACAGACGTTTACCAACAACTCTACGGTGTCCGACCTCCATCTGATGAAATGAGAGCTTCTATTCACGCACACTTCATTGAGCAATGCAGGAAGCCTAAGAAGTTAGAATTCGCCTGCCAACTTTACGACTTGACCTAAGACAAGCTTGGAGTAGGCGTAAGATCTTACGAATGGCTCGTGGCTCAGATTGAAGGGATGATGTTGCGTGACAAAGAAGAATGGAACATCAGTATGCATGAGAGTACTCTAAACCAACGTGCCCGACAGGCGCGATTGGGCGGAGGTGGGAGCAATAGTTATGGCAATCGTCGAAGTGCTAACGGCAAAGCCGCTCCGGCAGAAGTGGCAGCGCGTCTTGGGAAACCCACGGATGTGATGAAGAGTGGTTTGACTAAGGGCGAGACGACGTGCAAGTTCGTACGCAAGGGCCAGACCTGCCCGAACGCTGCTCAGGGATGTTCATTTAGTCATAAGAAGCCCAAAGCTGCCGCACCGGCCCAGCCGGCTGCGGGGACTAAGTCAAATGCTGCTCCGGCTCAAAACAACAATCCCAGAGGGAGATCTGAGAAACCTGATAGCCGAGGCCGAAAGGGACAGAGCCGATCACAGACCCCGACGGGCGGCCGCGGGAAAGGAGCGCAACAACGGAACAGGAGTCAATCCAACCGTTCGCGCGGAAAAGAGAGCACGCTGCCAGGCTATGCTTATTCGCGTGATCCCAAGAATTGCCGTGGAGCTGAGGACGGTTGCAACAGGCAACATAGAGGCTTAATCGACGCAGAAAAGCTAAGGCGCGATAAATATGAACAAGCGAAGCTGGATGCCGGACAGTCTCTAAGTAAAAAGCGAACAGTTAAACAAGCCAATGCCGCAGCTGCCAATGTCTCCTCCACTGCTGATAATAGCGGCTCTAGGACCGCTAGTAGCAATTCAGAGAAACGCAGGAAGGATGGAGACAATAATAAAGGCAGAGGCAAAGGCAAAGACATGGTTTGTCGCTCTTTCAAGGGAACACGCAAATGCACGCGTGGAAAAGATTGTTGGTTTGCCAAGACCACGACTGGCCACCCGTGACATTGGCTTCGCACTGGCGGCCCAGCCGCCAGTGCTGGAGGACTGATTGGCATAATTTTGTTAAGAATGTTCTTTCTTATCTTCCTCGCTCGGTGGATGCGGCGACGCCCGCGTCGGTCAAACCGAATGCGGGGGGGCAGGAAGGTGTTCACTGACCAAGTCAGCTTGGGCGTCATTGCGTGCCCCGCCCCGTTAGCTCGGGGCCTCCCTGGGCAGGAGCAGGCCGGCCCAAATTTTCCAAAGGCCCCTGTAGATTCTAGCGGAGGAGTTGACAGGAACACCTTCCGGTGGAGAGTTCCACCACGAATGCAGGGAGCAAGTTGAGAATGTTGTGAATATCCTTGCAAATTTCCTGTGCCCTCTTTCTCGGGACGCTATCAAGATGTACTGGAGCGCCCCCCCCTAGACAAAGCTGCATACGATCTCAGATGAAGGGTCGGCGCAAGTTCCGCGTCCGATTTCACCCCTCTACTGAGGAGCCCGCCATCGCTTGCAGGAAGGCGCGTCGCCACGACCTGAAAGAGTTGCCCTCAAGTGACAAAGACAGGTGGAAGTTCCCAGGAGAGATACGCAGGCAGATGTCTACTCAGTCGAGAGCGTCTGCTGCGGAAGCCCTGATCAGGGCGCCAGACCTCCAAGATGACGTCTGGCACCTTTGGTTGAAGGCTGAGGTGGGGGAACAGGGCCCACACGGCACAGCCGCTGCGGGATGCGCAGACAAGGATGCTGCGTATCTTGGAGCGCTGAGCTTTATTACTGATACAGTGTGTGGGTATAACCTCATAGCGGAAACAATATATTAAAAGTGCAGGTGCGATGAGATTGATTCGAAAGCTTCCGCAATCGATCCTTCTGAATATTGCCGGGGGAGAGTCACAAGCCCTCGGTTCAGTTCGCATCGCATGCCCTAAGTTTAAGGGTGGTAGTTTTAACGCTTCGGTTATGCCGGAGACCCCGTGCGCGATCTCGGTAGGAGAGCGGTGCATGGATCGCGGCTTTAGTTTCTTCTGGCCAGCAGGCCAAAAACCCTACCTATTGTTGCCCAACGGTCAAAGAGTGGACCTGACCGTTGAGGGCAAGATACCATACTTGACCCTCTCAGGCAAAGAGGCGCTGGGTCAGTGGATGTGCGCGGTTGCCGCCGGGGAGAGTGAACCTGCCGAGCGGTGGTGTTGCGTGACGCCAGGCGCCAAGGCATTTCTAGACAGTGCGGAATCAGCGGGAGGCCCTCCGCCCCATGCTGTTCAGACTCGCATAACCATAGACCTGCATACACATGAGTTGATTGGCAACCACAGCTATGTTGACGGACGGCCGACTGAGCTCGCGCCTGTTTTCCGTCTTCATTAGACTCTGCGGATACCATCACTTATTTTTATTTTTTCGCCTCGCAAGGCTAGCGAAAGCGGTTGGAATCGGACGCCGACCGGCATCGCTGCGTCTGAATGTCTCTCGACTTCGCCCTGCCACGGCCAAGCCGTTGGTCAGACTGACGAGCAGCCCGGCAAAGCCGTGGCCTGCGCAGCCGCATATAAGAACCCTTTGTTGGCACGGGGTCTCAGGATACCTTCCCTACGACATGGATCAGGGGTTGGACTCCAATGCGTGCGACGCGGCCCCCGGGCCCGAGGGGGGTGAAGTTGGAGACGCTGACGGCGTTGACTGAGTCGACGTCGACGCACCGCCAGAACTAGACCCAGATGATGCAGAGGTTGAGGTGTCGGGTCCCCTTGCCGAGCGGCTCAAAAAGGCCGCAGCCTCCCTACCGCATCTTCTAACTCATACTCCCAAGAACCCACATTTGTTTCAGTATGCAACTGGGCCAAAACTATCAGAAGACAGCAGCGCAAAGCGCGCGACAAAGGGCTGAAGGTTCCCCGCCCATACGCTAACCCCGCTTTCGTTTGGACACCTGATGACGATGGACCATTGGTTTGCGATGGATGAACTCTCGCGGGGGCTCCATGATGAGACCGCGTGCGTGACTTTTCGCGACCGAGCAACGGATTTCCTCGCCGCTCAGGGCGTGCACGACAAGTCTGCGGTTCATGTTTGTAATTTTTTAGTAAACCTCAAAGCCCCAGGAGAGAAGTTAGAGCATTGTTATGCAGATGGTGCGCGTGAGCTTGCAAGGGCATGTTACGAGCTCAAGATTGCACATGATCCTACCATCCCAGGAAATGAGAAACAAAACGCTGTCGCCGAACGTGCGAACGGCGTAGTACAGATGGGGGCCCGAGCGCTGCTCATGCAGGCGGGTCCCCCACCACCATATTGGACGTACGCCGTTCGATACTTTCGTCTTTGCTACAATGCCAGGGCCCCTGAGGAGGGAAAGTCTAGTTGGGAGCGTCGCTTTGGACACATATTTGGGGCGCCGCTTCTTCCCTTCGGGTCACTCGTACGCTATGTGCCCCCGCCAGAGTCACGTTTCAGAACAGGCAAGACTGGCGGCACGATGATCCCTGGAATATACTTGGGGCATGTGCACAAAGCGGGGGGCATGGTTGGTCCAGAGAGTTATGTTGTGCCGCTGAGACAATTGGATGGACTTAATATGGAATCAGGGCGCGCGCCCGAGGGCAAACGACCCACCGTAGAAAAGTCTGATCAGGTATACAGCAACATCTTGGACGGCACTGCGGAAGATCAATCTCCCCAGTTTCCTTTGAGAAAAGCGTGCGAGCAGGCAATGACTGAAGTGCGTTCCGTCACGATCCCTCCCGCAGGAGAGGCCGCGGCCGCCCCAGACGGTCTTCGGCAGGTGGCAGGAGTGCGATCAGACAATCTGTTTGGCGCAGATGAGCCCGCCATTATCATGCCACCGCCCCCCCCGAGAAGGCGAGGGCGCACCGCCGCGAGACTCCGAGGCCGGCTCCGATGATGAAGACGGTCCGGGGGGCTCGTGCGTGGATGACGAGCCTGCGGTGATTGATGGCCGGGGCCCACGGCGAGACTCTCACCCAGACGAAGATAAAGACAAGAAGTTAGGTCTCGCACGTATTGATTACCGTTTGGATCGACAATCGAACTTCTCAGCGGCCAAGCCGCGTGAGAGGGTCCCAGGGAAAGGGCAGCTCCTTGCTCGCGCGACCCAGAACCTTGATGCGATGGAATTATTTGAAGATAGGCGTATCGTCGTTGGTCTGACGAGAGAGGAGTTGACACAGAAGCTCTCGTTGACCGGCCGTCGGAAGACGTGCAGCATACGAGTTGTACTTTATTATGATCCTGACCCGCGTGTGGGTCGCAGATCCAGATCCTACGCGCGGTGCTCAGCGGTTGAAGAAATTGCCAGAATCCACCAATCCTGGAATTCATCCTGGACGTTGCCTCAACATGAATCAAGCTCAACGCCGGGAGGCCGTCGAACAATGCAAGGCCGAGAAGAGAGGATTCTTCGGTATAGACGATCCTGGTCCTTGTCTTGGCCTCCTGCGTGATATAGGCTTGGACGTGGATGATCCGCCAACTCCGCCCGAAACCGCAGTGGCCCAGCCGCCTGCGGCCCGTCCAATCTCTGCGGAGACCGCTGCCTATCTTGCGGCGCGTCCAAAGGAAAGACTAGCCGCACCATGGGTTGCTGAGAGATTCCGTCGTTTGGCGGCACAGGGCGGCCAAGCCGCAGCTGCAGCTACCGAGTCCTCTGAGGAGGGTGATTCCGACGAATATCTTTCGGATGATGAGGATGTTTGGTGGAAGCAAACATGGTGCGGCGGTGCCATAGCACGTGGCGGTGCTCCCTCCGGCCCGGCCGGTAGGGGCCCATTGTCCGATGATGAATCTGAGGTGACACAAGAGGCAAGCCTGACCTCGAGTCCGGCGGCCGCCGCGTCGCTGCGACGCGTGCCTCGGATGCCGTTGCAAAGTAGTTCGGCTCCAATGCCTAGCCGCCGTGAGAAGGAAAGATTCGATTTGGATTACTTGTACAACCCTTTTACTGATCCCATCTCAGTTGTTGACGAGCCCTTCCAACTTCCCAGCGATTGGCAACATGCTGAGATCGACGCTGCTGTAGCTCGTTCTGTTTCCAAAGATGAGGCCAAGGCTAATCAAGATGCCCAGGCCGCTCTCAGAAAGGAATGGAACATATTACGAGACATAGGCACATGGGGCGAGGAAGGGGTTAGAGAATATTCCGATGTTGTTGCAGAACTCAATGGACAGACCGCTCACTTTGGTCGTTTGTTCGCAATCCATGTCGAGAAGAACTCAGAATTGCCACTCGGACACAAAGATCGGAAATGCAAAGGTCGGGTAGTCTTTGATGGTTCGAGCGTGAGAGATCAGAATAAGGAAGTTGCTTTGTTTCAAGAACTTTCCAGTAGCCCTGCTACGATGCAGGCCAGCAAAGCAGCTGACACTTACGGGCTTGTCCAAGGCCACAGTATTGAACAGGCTGATGCCCGCCAGGCTTGCACTCAGTCAAAGTTGGGTGGTACCCCAACGTGGGTATTCCTACCCCGTGATGAGTGGCCCAAAGAATGGTCACATACGTGCAATCCTGTTTGCCCGTTGTTTTTATCCTTGTACGGACACCCTGATTCGGGAGAATATTGGGAGCAACATTGCGAAGGGCATGTTACGGCTAAAGGATTTGTGAAATGTAGCCCGTGGCGTAGCTGCTATTTTCATACGGAGTTGAAGCTGTTCCTGATAGCTTACGTTGGCGATGTTAAGTTGTCTGGTCCTGCAGACAAGCTTGCCGAAGGGTGGAAGCTACTACAAACCCATCTGACAATTGCCCGAAAGGAATAGAAATAGACCCTCCGACTGCAGTCGGACGATACTTGGGTTGTGAACACAGACTGTCTACGCAGTTCGTTGAATGGCAAGGTGAGTTACCCGCGGTTTTGGACCCGCCGCCTCCTAAAGTCAAGAAGAACGCCTCCGTCCCAGACGAGAATAGCGAGGAGGAAACGGGGGGTGACTCGGCGGCCCAGCCGTCCGAGCCATACCAACCGAGAGAACACAAACAAGCTAGAGTCATAGAGTACGACATGACTGAATTCTTTGAGTCCTGTGTCATTTTATATGCACAACTCACGGATACTGACCCAGCTACTTATCCCGCTGCGGGTGCCCCATTTGGACCCGAACTTATTGACCTCGAAGACGGCCAAGGCGGCCCTAGAGGCGAACTTTGTCCTCCCGCAGAGGAGGCAATCGCCTCAGCGTTACATATCAAAGTTGACGTTGGGCCCCCAGATCAAGAAATTGTTGTTCATGGCCTTGGCGCCGCAGCGGCCAGCCCCAGTGACCCGGGGCCACCGACCCAGTCGGAAGTGCTCCAGCCCATAGCGGCACAAGTCTTGATGAAGATCCTTTACGGTGCAAGAGTGGCTCGATACGACTTGCTCCGCGCCGCGTGCCACACGGCCAGTTGCATCGCCAAATGGACAGAGCAACAAGACATGGATCTTTTCCGCCTCATCTGTTACATCAAGTGTACCTCTCACTACCGTATGTCTTCATGGGTAGGTGATAGAATGGAAGATGTCTTGTTGAAGCAATACTCTGACGCGGACCTGGCCAGTGACGTCCGAACACACAGGAGCACAAGTGCCAGCTATCAAGCGATTTGGGGCCCATGCACCCGAGCTGGGCAGTCTATGGGGTCTTAACGACAGACGCGTGTTTCCCATAGTACTCTAGAGGCAGAAATTGCGGCTGCTGACCTTGCCCTGCGAAAAGAGCTGCTTGCAGCCTTTGCGCTTTGGGAAATATTGCTTGGAAGAAAAATACGTTGTTTGTTCCTCGAGGACAATCAGGCAGTATGTAAGGTCATTAAAGCTGGGGGTCCATGAAGCTCATGCATCTACCGCGAACCCATCGCATTGATGCTGCAGCTGTATCTGAACAATTTTCTCGAGGTATCGTTGAACTTCAATACGAAATGACTCAAGACGAAGCTTCCGACATTGGGACGAAGAGGTTCACAGACCCTTTGGCTTGGGTTAAAGTATTATATCTTGTCAACGTCGTAACTCCCAAATTCTGGACCGCCAGGCGGTACCAGGACTACCGAGATTCGATGTTTTCAGACGGACTTCCCTTGAAACCCGGGGGGGTCTGAAGCCCCGCTCAGGTCCGAGCTCGGCGGAGAGGAGCTGTTGTACCGAGCAAAAAGATGAACAAGAAAAAGAATCGCCCCAACAAGGGTAAGCCCATTGCGCATTCTTCAAAACCAATAAATACCCCAGCGGCACCTGGAGACGCCCAGTGTCCGGCCGTCACCGAGGCCGCCCCCGGCCAAGCCGCGGTGGCGAACGCCCCCAGCCAAACTGTGGTGGCGAATGCGCCCGGCCAAGCCGTGGAAGCATGTCCAACTGCTCCTCCTACTACCGAAGAAGGTTCCAGGACAAGCTCCGAGAAACCCAGAATGATGGAGGAGATAACCAAGAAAAGCTCCGAGACTGAGATGAGAGCGATGTTTGATATAACCGACAGCGGAACCGATTCTGATACATCGATTTTGTTAAAAGAGATGTGTAGAGAACGACCGAGCGTTGAACCAGTTAATATCGAGCAAGACATGCTCGGTTACAACCTTATTCTACCTCACCTTCCACCTGCTGCTGTTGCTAACTTCCAGGATAGGAAGGATCAATGGACACGACACGGACAGAGTCTTAATAGATGGCACTTTGTTCCCAGACTTGTCACGTT